>NIPQ01092832.1:0-19022 GCA_002806875.1 Lepidotrigona ventralis hoosana
ATATATATATTTATGTAAGTTAAATAAATTTATATATATATATATATATATATTGATCAGTATATTTATATTAAAATATTTATCTGTATATAAATGTTTTATTTTTTTTCTTAATTTATTTATATATAAGTTAAATATATATAAATAGATTAAGAAAAAAAAATAAAATACTTATAAATAAATATTATATATATATATATATCTTGTGTAATCTAAGAGATCAATACTTCAAAGAAATTGTCTAGGATAACTATAAAATTTTAAGCTTCAGATTAATCAGAGCAGGATTACTCTGTGTATTTCAGACCCATTTCTGTCAAACGGAGCCGTTGTCTAAAGCCGTTGGTTTGGACGACGACGCCGTGTCCATGAAAGCGTTCATGAACAAGGTCTTTGAGCAAATGGAGGAGACGATGAGCTTCTGTGCTCTTCAAGAAGGGACCAACGATCTCGTAGGTGTACTCGTTGCCTCGACGTTTGAAAAATCCCAATGGTTCGTTAAGAAAGAGGTATGCAAGATTATGTCGCATAATTGAAATTAATTGTAACGAAAGTGCTCCTCTTCGTTCAAACATAGCAGATTCACTCTCGAGGTTCAGACACGTTTCACTTAAGTTGTTTAAATTTATCGCGTATTTCGCAGCAAGGAGAGACACTGCGTCAGATTCTGTTGCTGAGAAATTACGTCGTTGCAAAAGCCCGATTCTACGAAGTAACGAACGCCGACAGATTCGTGTGCGTCGACGTGCTCTGCGTGAGGCCCGATCATCAAAAGAACGGCATCGGCACCGCGTTGCTACGTTCTTGCATAGCACGATCCAACTACTTCGCCACTGCCTGCGTCGGACAATTCACTTCCGGCGCTGCCCAAACCATCGGTACGTTTCCGCCCTCGTTTTTCGTCTCTCACCGTCAGATTATTTTCTGAAGAACCACAGTAGTCCCCACGTAACTGACCAACAGTCGGGGCCGAAACTGGTTCTAACCTAAAGAGAGAGAGAGAGAGAGACATAGATCGCAGTCGCCCTTGGAAGGTTCCTACGGGGCCTCCGTCGGTGCGGAAGTTTACCCAACTAAACCTAAACCTAGTCTAAACTTAAACCTAACCTAAACTCAGTTAAGCGAGGAGATGTATTCGAGGAGTTGACATCGAAAGAAAGAATAGGAATCAGTGTCTGTTTCATCGATACCAGGCACCAATATCGGTATCATAGTCTTCATGTTAATTGATCACATTTTGTAACGCGTGGGGGGACTATCCCCACTCTACGCTACCTTACCGACCGCGTGAAACAGCACACACAAAAGTCTCGATTCCAAGAATTGGTGGGGGTACGCGCTACCTTACCGACCGTGAAATAGCACACACAAAAATTCCAATTCCAAGAATTGGTGGGGATAAGCGCTGGTCAGTTACGTGATGCAAAATGGTCAGTTACGTGAGGACAGATATCCTATTGTATGTTTGCTGCTTTCCAGCCAACAGGTTGGACTTTAAGACGCTGTATCAACTGCCGTACGAGCAGCTGTCCAAGGTGAAGAGCAGATTCGAGATATTCGAGGCCTGTTACCCGGAAAATTACTCCATAGCTTGCATGGCTGTGCAACTGTCACCGCCAAAGTTCCAGTTACCGATCATCTTCGACTCTACACCAACGAACATTCAACGTGAAGACTATGGAAACCAAAGGAAGGCCAAGAGGAAAAAGTAGGAAACGTTGGGGCTTTGAGGAATACAAACGGAGCTTGTTACTTTCTACTTCTAACAAATGTTCTGAAAGAAAAAAAAAATACTTTATCGTTCTCGCTGTAAAGTGGATTAACACATTGTTGGCCAGGTTAATTCGTATTTGCACTAGCATTAGGTATTTTAATTTTTGACACTCAGAGTAATACCCTGTATTATAAGAGATACACAAAGTTTTATTCAAATTCCTTCTGTATATTGAAGTTTCTTTAGATTGTTTCACTTTCATAATCAATTATGAAATAACATCGCCGGCGACGCGAGATAGTTTCTGCGTAAAACTGTCTGAACAATGTGTTAAGTATACAACGACAGTGACTCGAAAGATTTCTCTAACGTTGCGTATTTGTGTACGAATATGTATACTAAAAAGCGTAATATATTATACATGAGTAACACCGTTCACCGTGTGCGTGCAAATGCAAACTGCTGGCTGGCATTTGATTCTTTTATTTCATACTTCGTTTCACTTTTAACGTTTTCTTCGATACGATCGTACGCGCCCTTGCCTTTCTTCAATGCTCGTTCGTTGGCGTGCAGCAATCGAATCTAAAGTGCACGTTAGATATCACCTCGACCCTCGACAACACGCACGCAGTTTGTAACAGAAACACAAGGCGTTACAATTCGTCCTTCTGTTGATGGGGCACGCCATTGTTGTCTAAGACCGCTCGTATCTGCAAATCTTCCCAGAACTTGATTCTCTCCAATATAAGATTCTCTGACATTCGAACGTTATCCTGTCCTATATGAAGATGCTCGAATGCCCTCGTTCTCACGGGTTTCCACTTGGGTGTCTGTCCTGACACTTCTGGCGTAGGATTGCTGGAAGTTAGTTAATTGTAAAAAATTTAATCATAAAAAAAAAAATTTGTTCGTACCTCTGTGTGTATAATGAGTGAGTGAGTGAGTGATCTTATAAAAGAAATTTACCCAGAGTTCGCAAAGTTGTACCAAAGGCTCGTAATAATGTCGACCATCTGGTGATCCTTTTCGCTCAGTGGCGTGTCCTTGAATAATTGTTCTCCGACGGGGAACAAATACTGCAGCTCATCCGCGTGCGACACACCGTAATTGTGGTCGCGATCGCCGAATATCCTGCTGAACGATGCGCTTCCTCTGTACGCGAAATAGTAATAGTAGATCGGTGATGACTGTTTCTCGAGATAGTCACGTATCGAAGTGTAAGCCGCGTGAGTAAACCAGGCGTCGCTGTACATCTGCGAAATATTTCGATCGATTTGAAATTCTTCGTTCCTTCGTTTGACTTCTGGTCAAAAAAGAAATGAAGAGATCCGACTTTCTCTTCTTATTATTCCTGTATTAAACTGACATCTCTATTCCCCTTCGTAAAAAGATTTGACTGATTAGAGTATAGAATAGATACACAGTGTGATTCGAATAATTTGCACATCAAAAACAACGTTCTTTTAATTATGAAATTATTAATTCGTTACTTTCTAATGAAAAACCGTTTAATACAAAAGTTTTAAAAGAGGGAAAATATGGTGTATCAATTTCTTGTGAGTTTCGAAATATCCAAGGACGTTGATGATCGTGAAATTAACGTAAAATATCTCCTTAACCATTAGGTTGTGGATTTAATGCTTTTTTATTTGGAATTTAATATTCTCTCGATTTATGATAAAGAAAAATATATAGTTTAATCTTTTGATTGAAAATTCAATTTGACCTTGAAAATTTTGAAATCCCTCAACACGTACAAAAAATTGACACGTTATATATATTTGCCTCCTTTAAAACCATACAACTTTTGTATTAGACAATTTTTCATTAGACGTATAATTTAAAAGTTATTTCAGGTGCAAGTTTCGTGAATCACCCTGTATATATGTATGTAATGTCGGTACGTTCAGTATTAAACGCGCGATATTAGTGCAACAAGAGAAGATAACGCTAATTGATAAAATAATCCTAAGGTAAATGTAGGAAGTTACAGATCTGCCAAATCATTTTTAATCTACTCGCCGTTTCGCCTTGTGTTTACTTTGTTTTATTGCAACGTCTGGAGGGAGACGAGACATTAAAATTTTCTGTATCCAGAGATAAAATTTCCGTGGCTGAGGAACTCACGTCGATCACGTCGAATCGCGTGGAATTGTCGATCGGTGCCTCGCCGAAGTAGAATTCCCGTATTTCAGAAGCCACGCGTTTCACTTCGCCTTTAGGACACGTTTCTCCGAACAGCAACGTTATCGGTGCGATGTTCAGGAAATCCTTGTTCAATTTCCTAATCAATTCTCCGTTCTTTCGCCCGTATAATCCTAGCGAAAGAAAACGCTAAATTGAGAATTTTGATCAAGAATTTACAGCAACTCTGAAGTTCTACGGAGAAAAGCAACTTTAATATAACAATATTTTATATTATATATATATATATATATCATTATATTAAATTATATATTAACTAATAATTATATAATATAATATATATATATAATTATTATAATAAATATTATAATATAATAGATAATAAAGAATATAATATAATAAATATAATAATATAATATAATATAATAATATAATAAATATAACTATATATATAATATATATGATATAATATAATATAATATAATATAATTATATAATGTATAATTATTAATATATTATATAGTGTATATCATGATATTAAGTTATATATTGTACATGATATATTAATAACTAACATATTGTAATATGATATATTAATAACTAACATATTGTAATATGATATATTAATAACTAACATGATGATATTTTAATATGATATGTTAATAAATGACATATTATATAATTCTTAATATATTATATAGTGTACATCATTATATTAAATTATATATTGTATATATTATTATATATTATATTAATAATAAATCATATTGTATATTACATATTATTATATTAATAGTAAATTATATTATATATTTTATATTATTATCATCTCATTACATTATTATACATTATTTGGTGTGGTTGGTGTTTAAAAATGCACAGTACCTGGTGCTATGAGAGCTCCTTCCTGGGACGTAAGCCCTGTCATCCACGGTATATCTAACAAACGTCCATGCTTGGTCGAAAATGCGGGATCTTCCGTCAAGAAAGCACCAGGGTGGGCAGGTTCGATTACAGGTCTGAAGGGTATCATTGGACAATAACCAAATACCTAGTAGAAAGTAGAAACAGTCTATTTTAGTGAAATTTTATAATTACGAGACTTCGTTACATTATTGAATCATTCCAAATGTTTAAAGATTCCAGTTTTTTCTTCACGGCGATAATAATTTGAATTTACTTGTCGTCCGATATTATTTTTTTCTTTCTTTCTTTCTTTCTTCCCATCGTGCGTCCTTGAGAAGAAGAGAAAATCACAGCGTCTCTTAGCGGTCTTAAAAGTATAACACGCCGTTCGATTCTCCGGCGAAACACGTTCGCAGCAAAATTCTGTTTCAAATTCACCGTTTCATTTTACATGAACTTTCTCTTTCCAGTCACAGCACACTTTCTTGGCCCGCCAATTTTATCTACATCTTGCATTTTCACCATGAAAATTTCCTCGGAAGTAGTATCCTCCGTCTTTGTTCATCTCGTGAAATGTACACACGAATGACTATGCACAATGTGCGACAAAACTGGTTTTCTCAGTTGAGAAGTTGGCTTTGACTATATATTGGCGTTGCACATGCGTGAGTGATGATGCACGATAGATTTCCCTACGTAATTTTTTCCACGTAACGAGCTTTGTCATCGCAAGGTTAATTTTAAATTCGAGCATAGTTTCGCAGCTAAATATGTAGTTATTATGATGGCAAAGCATCGCGTTGCATTTGAGCGTAGTTGTCAGACCTATTTGCATCTGTAATGAGGAAAACAAACATCCGTGGTGGAAAAAATGCGCTCGGGGGCTTTGAAAATACGAATACCTACCGTGGGTACGCAACGATAATGAATGAAAACATATGCGTAAGGATGGAGCGGGAAATGTAGGAATGTGACGTATCCTGTCTTAACATTAGCCATTACAGATTGCGAAATAGCCCAGTGACTGCATTTTTACTCGTTCCAGTTATCGAGGTTTGCATATACATTACTTATATAATAAGAATTAATATTGAAACGTACGTACGTACGTTTGAATGTCGAGATGTCAATTAATTACTGTGACAGATATCGCGCAAGATATGTATCGCCAGATAGAAAGATTTAGGTTAGGTTTAGGTTAGAAAGGTGTATTAATTGTACCAGTTTGCAGCACACAGGTCGAACGTAAGAAGAGAAATATCATTGTTAGTGCAAGATGTGATTAATTAGAATGAATCATAAATTCTGATCATAATCGAACAGATTATAGCTGTTACGTAGCTGACATGTATACAGGTATCATAATTTATTTGATAGAGGCGTGATATATCAATCAAAGCATTAAAGGATAATTGATAAACTGTAATTAAACTAGAAATTATAACACATCAGGGTGTCATTGATTTTTCCATTTCTTCTCTGTATAATTATTTCTCCATCAATTGAAATTAATATATTATGTCTCCAAAAATAATTAAAGTATTTAATATTGTAAATTTCATTTTTAAATACACTTGCTTTAATTACTTCAGGATTTTTTATTACTTTAAGATATTTATATTTCTTAAGCAGTGATTTTTCTAAAAGAATAAAAATATTATTATGTACAGTTCTTATAGGATTATATTTTTCTATTATTTAATAATTGAATATAAAAATGCATATTTTTGTATTAACAATAGAATCTATGGATCAATCTCTTTTTTATCTAACAGGATTTCGTGGAATTTATGTTTCAATTGAAACATTAATACCAATAATATTAATTTCACTTATTCGAATATTTCCATTTTTCCTTAACTCATCATATTATCTTTGAATTATCAGTCTCAGAAATTTCTTCTCTATACTTATTTCATTTTCTTTAATTCATCATATTAATTATGAATTATTCTCTATACTCATTTTCTCTACATTCTATACTCTTCTTCTCTACTCATTTTAATTTCCATTCTTCCTTAAGTCATCATATTAATTTTGAATTATCAATCTCAGAAATTTTGAATTTTTTCTCTACACCGATTTATCTTTTCTATACTTATTTTAATTTTCATTTCCCTTAATTCATCATATTAATTTTGAATTATTCTCTATACTCATTTTAATTTCCATTCTTCCTTAAGTCATCATATTAATTTTGAATTATCAATCTCAGAAATTTTGAATTTTTTCTCTACACCGATTTATCTTTTCTATACTTATTTTAATTTTCATTTCCCTTAATTCATCATATTAATTTTGAATTATTCTCTATACTCATTTTAATTTCCATTCTTCCTTAAGTCATCATATTAATTTTGAATTATCAATCTCAGAAATTTTGAATTTTTTCTCTACACCGATTTATCTTTTCTATACTTATTTTAATTTTCATTTCCCTTAATTCATCATATTAATTTTGAATTATTCTCTATACTCATTTTAATTTCCATTCTTCCTTAAGTCATCATATTAATTTTGAATTATCAATCTCAGAAATTTTGAATTTCTTCTCTACACCGATTTATCTTTTCTATACTTATTTTAATTTTCATTTCCCTTAATTCATCATATTAATTTTGAACTATTCTCTATACACATTTTCTCTATACTCTTCTTCTCTATGCTCATTTTAATTTTCATATTAATTTTGAATCATCAATATCAGAAACATTGAATTTCTTCTCTATACGAAAGGCAAGGATAATTGCACTTACTTGGAAAGAACGGTCGGTTGCGATAATGTCGACAGAGTCTCTGGTGCGCAGACAGTCCAAGAGCTGTTTCGAGTTTTTCGAAGGACAATCCAAAAGTTTGCCCATCTTCGCGGCCTTCTTTCTCGCCGAGCCTGGTCTCGTCAGGGCCCAAGGACAATGACCGGTGCCGCTTTGCGAGATCGCACGGTGGAATAATCCTTTTATCGAATTACGTATGAAAATCAGAATTATGCAATATGTTTCTTAACGAGAAGAGATTGTTAACTGACGACCGTGAAATTTCGCGGATAATTATGCAATTATTTTATGAAAACGTGTGATGAGATTCTTTTTCTTTTTTTTTCTTGACCTTGAGCGGTTTCTTTTCTTTTCCTGTTAATAAGCTGATCTCGAACGTGATAATTCATTCAAATTATGTGCTTAATCATCTATTATGTAATACTATCTGTTGTGCAACTTTGCTTTTCAATTCAATTCAATTTTAATTCCACGCTTGTTCAATGATGAATCATGTCATGTATGGCTTAACGCAGGTTCTGAGGCATGAGAAAGTTTATGACTTCTCAGCTCTTTTTGTATATTTCTCCGTTGTGCAACTTCTACGATCTTTTCTCCTTTTCCATCCGGACAGGCTTGCAATAGATGTGCAAGTGTTTCACAGAGTTCAACTAGGAAAATTTACTCACCTTTTGACAAATCGCTCATCATGTGATAATGAACGCTGGCGCCGCCCGCGCTCTCCCCGAAAATGGTCACGCGATTTGGATCACCGCCAAAGGCGGCTATATTTTCGTGCACCCATCGAAAAGACATTGTTTGGTCCTTTAACCCGTTATTTCCCGGACACGTTGTGTCCTCCGTGCTCAGGAATCCCAGTGGCCCGAGCCTGTCGAAAATAACTAAGTATTAAGTATTTCGATATCGGTTGAACACGATAGTTCTTCGAACCTGTAGTTCACGGTAACGAGAACCACATCGTGGTCTAGTAAGAATTTCGGGTGATAAAATTCCGAGTGACCAGCGCCGCAGACCCATCCGCCGCCATGGAGCCAAATCATAACCGGATATCCTCCCTTCAATCTGTCACCTTCGGTGGGCAATTTCGGCGTATAGACGTTCAGATAAAGACAATCCTCGCCGCCAACGATCTCGTCGTCGTGAGTATAGATGTTTCTTTGAGTACATATCTCGGCGTCTTCTTTAGCCGATCGTATTCCACTCCAAGCTGCTGCTGGCTTTGGTGCCTACAACAGACGCACGTTGTTATTGTCTGCCACAGAGAAACAAAAAGATTCCCCGCCTATTAACCTCTTAGATTCTTAGTCATTCCTATCCAGTGATATTACACGGTTTGGTCACGCAAATCAGTTGCCAGCGCAAGAGGTTAACCTCTTGCGCTAGAATAACGTGCCACGCACGTCGAGAATCTTTTTGTCCCAAAGTTACAATATTTTCTCAGTTTTAAGTATATTTAAATATAATCCAGGTAAAACAAATAATAAATTTATTTTTATTATTATTTATTATATTATTATTCTTAGTCATTTCTATCTCAGTGATATCATTCCGACGAGTTCAAAAAGAAAGACAAATTGTTGTACACGGTTTGGTCACTCGTTATGGTCCGCAAATCAGTTGCCAGCGCAAGGGGTTAACCTCTTTGTAGATGCGGCTTGGTCACTCATTATGGTCCGTTGCCAACGCAAGAAGTTAAATTAAATCGTTCGCGGAAAATAAGACACATTTGTAAATTTCAGACGTTTCAGAATATTTCGAGACTAAGCTCGACTGAGAGAGTTCTTTTTACATCGTTTCTAAATATTTTCTTGCTACGATCGCTCGNATCGTTTCTAAATATTTTCTTGCTACGATCGCTCGTAGTGCGTTATCTTGCGCGATTTGTTGTATCGCGTGAAAGTCAATCTGAATGCATAATACAATTTCTGTGTATATACTGGGAAAATAATCTTATTTGTTAGAATTTTTGTTGTATAAAAAGAATAATTACAAACAGAAAATTAACGCCTGTAAACCTTCTGCTGTAAATCTTCTACAACGAAGATTTTACGTATTTCATCGGGAAACATTATTCGTACAGATTACGTATCAAGCACATCATCAAGAACCTAAATCTAATCTTAATCTAAATTTAAACCTAACCTTAACGTAAATCTAAACTTAACTTAAACTTAAACCTAAACCTAAACCTAACCTCATTCTATACCTAAACCTAAATCTAAATTTAAATTTAAACCCAAACCTAATCTAAACTCACACGAAGATTTTCAAAAAATAATATGTGAAAAGAATCNGTAAAATCGAGAATTAGAACAACCGACGATTAAAATTTGTAGCAAAGAAACTAAAAAAAGAGTTCATGACACAAGCTTCTAGTTATATATTTTACTAAAAGTCACTCGAGTCTGTAAAAATAGACTGCTAGACAATTACAAATTAGCCACTCTGACAATTTTGATAATTCTAGGTAACTCTAGTGTTAATGAGAAAAAAAAAAAAATTGTGAAAGTAATTAATTACAAGAATGTTGAATGAAATTGCAGACTTACTTACCTCGAATCTGAGTTCACCAAGGGGCGGAAGCGCATACGGTATCCCTCGAAATCCGGCGAACTCTCGGCCCTTCCTTGTCCTCATAGTCAGGCCCAACAACGTGCCATTCTGAACTTTTACCAACGGTGCATTGGTCGCAACAAGTTCGAATAAACAAACGAAACTCAGAAGGCAGAAGAAGTTCAACAGGCTTCGATGTTTCGTCATTTTGAAACTGACCGAGGAAACAACGTCGCCGGGTATTTTTCAACTTTCGAGAAGCTAGTATTTTGTTTTTCTTATCACGTGCTGAGAAAGGAAAAATAAATTATTCAAACGAAGGGACGACGTTCGTTTGTTTGCAATTTTACATGATGACGTTGTGACGCGTGAATTTTATATAATTATATATATAGTTGAATACTATATAATACAATATAATTAAATATATATAATGAATATTTAATAATAATAAAAAATTTAATATAATATTATATAATACAATATAATTAAATATAAAATAATTATACTTTGGAAAATACTAGCTACTCTATCGAGAGCAATTGTTAATCATCGATGTTACGATCTACTCTCGAATCAATTAATCGAGTTATCAACTGAAAAAATGTGATAAGAGTCCCTGGATTATTATCAGATATTTATTTTGAAAATCGTTATCATTTTGTTACGACAAAAATACGCTTATACGCATTAGATAAAATTATATACGTACAATTGCAAATAGTTAATTTTTCGCTTGTTACACAGAGGAACGGAGAAAATTTCGGCGTTGATACGACCGGAGTAGCACACGTGTATGACTCGCAAAGGTAAAACCGCAACTGTTTCAGGTGAGAGTTGTTCTTCAGAATCGTTAGTTCGATGATGCCGGGACGTATGATCCTTCGATACTTATACGATCATAGATATCTCATACATAGGTAATATAATATATATGTTTCCAGTGGAAACTGGAATCTGCAACACTTGTCTTGGATACGAATGTTACTCGGTGGACTGAATTTCCTGTTGGAACGCGGTAAATTTTATGCCAATCGCTTATAAATCGAGCATCAGAAAAACAATAGAAAAACTTTAATAAAAGAAAAAAAAATGTAATTAAGAAGCGATTACGTCTTTTTAAACATGATATTGCATTTTAAAATTGTTGTTCAACAGAGTGTTTATCTTTTTTCTCTCGATCGATAATCTTTGAAAATTAATCGTCTCGTTTAATATTCATATTTCTAGAAAATGTCTTTATCGATCAAATAAAAATTGTTGAATTTGTAGAAAATGTCTTTATCGACCGATCAAATAAAAATTATTGACTTACGTGTTTCTATTTTGCCCGCAGCTAATTACACGTATAAAGAAAAAAAATCTTAAAGAATCTTTAAAAAAAACAATGTCTAAATTATACCAATCAATGTCATTAATAGATTTAAGCTTAGTACAGAGAAGGAATAAATATTTTAAGGGAAATTGTTTACAGAATTGTTTTATAATTTTATGTACAAAGTATAACATATAGAAACAGGGATTCAACAAAAGTCCCAGTTCGTATTATTATGTTTTACATAACAATTATACTTGTAATATTAAAAATAAAAAGTTTGTAATACGTGATACGCGTCCAATCGAGGTCTAATGACAATAATTTATCCTACAGAAGAAATAATCAACTCGGCAACGTCTGGATCTTGACATAAGACAGTGAGTTGCATCGTTACTTGATTGTCCGACAACGCTAGCCTCGCCCTGGCAAGAATCTCTTTTCCGCCTCTGAAAATGCCACTCAATAATAAATTATGCGCGGCAGCGCCGGACTGTACTCGATTGGTTCGCTCTACGGCATCCAAGCCTAAAAATCCTGTGAGACTCTGGATCGCCCCTTCCAAACTGGTCACCGACGAGCCTAGAGCAAACGTTTCCTCCAGCTTGGTGAATCCTTTAGCGCCAGCTGCTTCCCACGCAGCATTGAAATCTACTCCCCTGTTTCCGATACCTCGGACTTGATCGGCCAAAGTTATCTCCAAATCTTCCAGCTAAAAATCACAATATTTTGAATGACTTGAGTCTTTCTTTTTTTTTCTAGCGAAACTTATTGCAACACTATGTGAAAATAAGTAAGGGGAGAATTTCAAAAGTATGGAGAAAATGTGCACCATGTATTCATCGTTGTATCCTTGATCAGCATCTGGCACACCCGTCGCGGGGTCACAATCGCGAGCCATAAAACGCAGGGTTGTAGGAATAGTGGCAACACTAGCATGAACGTCTTCCGGATATCTTAATACTGTATACGTTGTGCCAAGTTCGTTGTAGGGCAGACGGGGACACGGGACTTCGCACACGATTGTGTAGCTAAAAACAGAGAGAGAGAGATAGATCATTATCTTTCAAGGAGTTAAGTGCGATCTTTCAAGGAAATATATTTAATAATGGTAACTACCCTTCGGGTGGCTCGACAGCTACTCTCACATCCTCGAGTAATTGATCGGAAAGAGTATTTACACAGTCGAATTGCAAAACAAGAAACTCTGTGAACGTATGTTTGATGCATTTGACGTTGTACTCCGTTTCCGATTCCGTTAATTCAAAGATTGGCGAGGACTTGAGCAACGAAGAATCACGAATGATCATTGTTAAGTGTGGTATTTGTGACAATTTCTCCATGAAGCTCTCCTCTCGCGTTAATCGGGGCTGTTGCTTCACGGTCGTGTGCACTTCTATTTGTGTCGGTTCCTCGACCGTTTGCGCCGGTGGAATCTGAAACACGTACGATGATATCGATGATATCGAATTGAAAATATTTTCATACTTTTGTAAATGGTTAAATAATAAAAACCTGTGAGATATCGAACGGTTCGTCCATCGATGTTTGCATGTAATTTCGCAAAGCTCTTTCTAAGCTAGGGACAGACAGGAGAGGAGGCTGCACCAGAGGCAAAATAGTCGGTTCATTTTGCTGTTGTAAAATGGCACAGTAATACGCTGCGCGGTCGCGGACTTCGTCGTCTGAATCCAATTGGCAACGGGACAGAAGAACCAGGACGTTTGGTAGTAACGGCGGACACGCTGCTGCAAAACGTGCCAATGCGGTGACCGCGGCTGCGCGAACGCTGGCGTTTTCCAGAATCACACGGTTGTAAATGAAACGAATGTATCGCGACGGTTGTTTCGAGGTTGGCCCTTCTTGGCCGAGCAAGTGAAGGATACGAACGGCGAGCGAATTATGCTCGCAGTCTTCGATAAATTCGCAGAGATGAGCTAAACCGGCTTCTTTCGCTTCGGCGTTCACTTCCATAACGGCAATTATCGTGTCTGCAATTGCTGCTTTGTACTCGAGTCCTCCCTCGTCTCTCAGCATAGCGGAGAGGAAATTCATTAAAACTGCATGTTTCCGCGGGTACTTCTGACACAGAGCTCTGTTAAAGGAATAAAAGTACACAATATAATATAAAGAAATATAAAACTACATGAAAATTGCTGTAAACGTTACCTTATGGCTTGTACAACGACGACTTTAAATTCATCTGAAATTTCTGATACAAAGGTGGCAATCTGTTTCATCAGGCGATCTACCGAGCTTTCCGCCCCAGTTTTCAATAGGGTGGTAATTGCCAGTGTGGCGATGGATCTGTTCGAATCGGTGATTAAATTCTCTAAATCTAAATTGCAAGCAGTGACTGCTGTCGGATGTGACATGGCAACTTTATTCAAGGTTCTGACAGCGGCGAATCTTAAAGCTGGTTTCTGAGATCCGCAGAATAACTGAAGAACGCTGATAGCGGGTGTTATTTCTTTGGTGCAGCTTCTTCCAAGATTGATCAACGCGTGTGCCGCTTCGTACACCACCATCTCTGACTTATGGCGTAAACAAGATTCGATAAATCCCAACAGTTCTTCACCTTTGTCAACTTCATCTAACAATTTACACGCCATTCGGATTAACATACATGCTGCATAAGGACTTTTCGGGCTTGTTCTCATAAGCTTAGCAACTAACTTAATTACAGCATGTTTGTCTGCCTTGCGTGCTTGGTACAAGACACCAAGTGCGTGATACTGAACCATCACGTTATTAGAATTCAATGCCTCTTGAGCCTCGTTTGCCCATCTGCGTGCAACGTCGCCAGAGACGTTGGTCAAGTGTAAAGAAGAGACTAGAGCAGCACTGGAAACAGCAGGGGAACGATCAACGATGGCTTGTTTCATGTAACGTTCGATAGCTGCCAGCATTCCACCGTCAGTGATGGTACATAAGGCTCTTATGGCAGCAGCTCTGTACAAATCTTCCTTCCCTGTCATGTCCTTTGTCAAACTCGAGGTGACTATGATTACATCTTCTGCCAGAGAACTCAGTTCCTTGATACCTAGATAGACCAACCTTCTCAGGACAACATCTCTGGACTGAAACAGCTTGGTCATGGCGAAGAATGCTTCGGTCGCCTCCATTGTACCTAACTGTTCTCCTTGATTCAGTAGGTACAGAATCTTCGTGAGAATGTGCGCGCATTTTCTTGGATTAACGGGGGTGTCGTTGAAGGTGCGAGCTTCTTGTAGGACGGTCGTCTTCTCCAGATTTTGGAAAGGGTTTCCCCCACCTATCAACACAAGAATCATGTGAGCAAATGCATGATAAAACTCACTGTCCAGATATATATATATATATATACATATATATCAGTTGCTGGGAAAGTACGTGTAGGTTTGCAATTGAAAATCAAGTTACGTGAAATAAAAGGTTTCATCGAGGGACAATTATCCTCCACGACGAACAGTCGCCTAAACCTGTTTACAAGGAACTGTCACAAGAATAATACCGATCTGTTTAATCTCGCTTGAGAGCTTAAATTTATAGTAATACGAAAAGAACGATATTTATTTATGATTACCATCTTCTTCTTCCTTCTTATCACGTTTAAATGCGTTCATTTTGTTAAACCACTGCCGGGAAACTGGAAAATAGGAGACACGTCACCTCGACTCTTTCACATGGAAGCCATTGCAATAACCTCCGCCATGTTGTAACGGTGAAACACGAAAACTTCAAATGCAGTTTCGGCATAATTGTTTTATCTACTGTCGATAAAATCGCATATCTCGAATTATTGACCACGAACGAGATACACGAATCACAGACCATTGACTAAGTCAATGCATAGACGAATAGACCATAGACAAAGTTTATAAATAGATCTAACATGCAATGTGTTTTTTTGTCCCATCGCCTACATATATCCTCATCTGTAACCTCGTTGTGATCCCACGCTTTCAGGGTATTTCATGGACCTACCTTATCGATTTAGACAGGCTTTGCACCGCAGCGCTACTGGTAATAGAAGTTAAAATCAGAAAATTACATCTGCCTAGATCGATATGGTAGGATGTTACACGAAAATGATAAGGAAGTCAAGTGATTCCCAAAAAACGAAACACAAAATGTTGATATCATCAAATCGATTAAGGATCTCAAAACTAAATTTCCAAAAAATAAACTAAGACAAGTATTTAAAGGAAGGTCTGAAGAATTTATTCGACTTATTGTTAGAGAAATAAAGTAAAGAAAAAAAAAAGAATACAAGTAGTATCTCATACTACTTTTTTTNAAAAAAAAAAGAATACAAGTATCTCATACTACTTTTTACAATATATCTCATACTACTTTTTACAATACAATTTTTCAAAACAAATGTTTGCAAGTATCTTGCGTTGTCAACACGACAATCATAATTTCGAATATTACGCATTGAATCGACACAATAAAAGATGTTACGAGTAATAAGATCGATTAAATGAAACATCGTTTTTTCGTATCTTTTCTATCGTTCCTCGCCGATGTTCCTCGCCAGAGAAGACTAAAAGCTTTCACGGTTCGACACGCTTTCCCCTATTGCACGTTGAAAATTCTTTGGCATCTGAAGCAAACGTTAATCAGTTTAGCCTTCTGGCGCGCTTCATTACTTTCACTTTTCACCGCACGCACAGTTCACCAGCTAATTTATCTATCAGGATTTAGAATATCAACTTGTTGTTGGTTTTAAGTGGTTCTCTTGTCTGTCCCCGTGTCATTTTGCGACTCGTACAACTTCTCCAAGTCGGAAATTGTGTTTCCCTTGCCATTTGATTCCGGAGGCTGACCTATCCTTTGCACAGTCGGCTTATCGGGGACATCGTCCCTTTCAGCGGAGACATGTTCCGAGGATGGTTTAGCTATTTCCTTGCTCCATTTTGTCAGCCACTCACTGGCCACGGTCTGAAAGAGAAAAAAAAAAAAAAAAAAAAATGGATCGCATTTTACCTTTATCTTTCTCTAAATGAAAGATGAGGAGAAACAATTGATTAGATTTACTTTCTTGTCGTCGTTCTCTGTATTTGTTAACTTCTCCCCCTTGATCTTCTTCGATTTCTCCGATTCTTTCTGCAATTTGCGTTCCAGTTGGTACTTGGCCACCGCTTGAGCCAGCGGGCCGAGCTCTCCTTTCATCGCGGCGTTCAACATCGCCTGATTCGAACGAGGAATCATTGAAAGATCGTTTCTAGAAAGAAAGAAAGAAAAAAAAAGGAGAAGAAGATACGCACATTTCGGCGTCTCTTGGAGTCAGCGTTGCCTACGGGATCGGTCTCCGTTTGGGGGCCCAGCTCCAGCAGTATCTGAAAATCCGCGTGCTCGCCGAGGCGGAAGCCAACGCCTATCCTCGAGTCGGTACCTGGCGCGGCAAACAACACAAAAAGAATTAATAACCGGGTCTACGATTCGTTTCGAATCGGTGAAAGTGGTTGGCGCGTGTCACGCGCGGAGAAACGTTCCCGAAACTAAACTCGATGACGAGAGTATGTGTCTCGAAAATGTGTCTGACACTGGCAGTTCCGTTACCTTTCTTTATCGGCGGAATGTTTGAGTAGACCAGGGAAAGTATGGTAGGCAATTCCTCCGGGATAACGAGGCACGTTGCGCCTGAAACGAACAATCAATATTCTCAGATTCTCTCCTTGACTCGGATTGTTCAATAATAAACCTATCATCGATCATTTTTTTTCTTCCCCCCCCCCTTTAATGGATTACATTTGTCTGTCGTTCGATCTCGATTTTTATGCAAAGATCTGTTTTCAATAGCTGGACTATGGCCGAGGATCTTTGCGAACGATTGGGGACAATTTCTATGGGAAGTAGGCGAAGGACGCGATACTTACGTTCGTAAAGAAGCAGCAGAACACACAGCTTCACCAGCATGTACTTCGTTCTCAGCATCGTTTCGTCAGAGAAACCTCTCGTGTGTGTGCGTGTGTGTCACGACATTCGAGTCACCGGTTATCGCCAGAATTTCCCGATCTTCTGCAACTGACAGTCTTTAATCACGATTCATCCTCTCGCGAACTAACGCTCGAGGGCGCGAAAACTAAACTTAGTTTGGTTGGTTCGCATGATACTTACGTGAAAAGTGAAATCTGAACGTTCGGGTGTGACGTGCGGGGCAACGCGACGTCCAGCGGACAGCGGTAGAATGCAATCGCGTTCCGAGGTGCGAGAAGCAGCTCTCGAGAGAAGTGCTTGAAGAGTGAAAGGAGAAGTCGCCTCGGATCGGGGATCGAGGTCACCGAATCTGAACCACCGTCGGTGGTGGATCAGTGATGAACTCTCTCTCTCTCTCTCTCTCTCTCTTTCTTCAGCAAAAATTTGTCACCCTTTCCGTGCCAAGCCATTTTTGCCTTTTGTTGTCGTTCAGGCCATTTGATATTTTGACTAAACGTTGATATATTATCACACAATCTTTCAATCATCATCATCAATTGATAAGTAGTTCTCTTGTTTAGAGTAGCTATCACATCGTGTACCACTTGTGGTACACGTGGCGCTGCGATCAGTTCGATTGCAAAAAAATAAATAAAATAAATATGAATGACTGCGTGTACCACCGGGGGTACACATGGTACGGAACGTGTTAATCGCGATTAGGGAGATGATTCTTCATCGAAACGAGCTTGAAAATTCATCGAGTATACTTGAGAGAAGTTTCTGACAGAGAAAAGTAATTAGCAGGAGATGATTCTATATGTAAACACGAATTGAAAAGAAAGAATAAACTTCCTTCGTTAAAGTGTTGGTTTTCGAGAGAAACCCAGTTTGAAGATTTATCGAGTATACTTAAATTTCTAGCCAAAGGTGCGAACATAATATTCTACGCGTAAAAATAAATGTATTTCAAAAGTATCGGAAATGGTTTTAAATCAAATCGTATATAACGTGGTTCGAGATCCACCAACCGTTTGAGAATTTACCCGGAAAACCGAGGAAATTACACGTTCGCTCGATCACACGACAAAAGTGAAACTACCAGTTATTTTCAATGGCAACTGGAAATTGCGATTTCCTTCCTTGAAACCGTTTAACTATCGACTACTGATCGGCAACGATCAATTTGTAACTTTTACTATCGTCGTGTCGCTGAAATTCGATGTCCCTTTTGCAATAAAGTGTCGATAAGTTTTATTTAATTTGGTTGCACAATGCACTGGCAAGTTGTGTTTCATTCAAGAATAGTGAGTGCAATGATCACGTAATAAAAAAAAAACAGGTATTTTAATTCGTATTTATGATTATTGGATTATTTTCTTGTACGAAGAAGAAATATATACAGGGTGTCTCACAACTTGTGGTTAACTGGGAGGCGATTCTACGTGTAAAAATGCAATGCAAAAGTCGAAAAGAAGGGATGAAATTTGTTCGTTAAAATTTGTTCCTTCGTTTCCGAGGGGATTGAATTTGAAAATTTATTAACTATATTTGAATTTCATAATTTCATGCTGGACAGGCGCAACTGATCGAATAATCGAGTAAATTTTCATAGTTTCCAAAGGCCTCCCTTTAAATGGAAAATAAATTTTGGATACGTTTCAAACTCGATTCTCTCGAAAACGGAGTATCCTACAGAAAAACTTCATTC
>NIPQ01092833.1:0-23678 GCA_002806875.1 Lepidotrigona ventralis hoosana
GTACTTTAAAATAACTCTTTATTGAAATAACTTTTTACAAACATTGAAGCTTACATTCTATGCAATTATAATATGTATATGTTAAGAGGAAAAGATATAAATTTCGTGCATATGTTGCATTTGCCTTTTCTTTTGCCTGAGGAGTAATTATACTAATCGGCAAAGTAGCAGTAAAAAGTAACGCTCTTTTTATCTTATTTATACTTTATTATTTTCTATAATTTGAACAATAGTTTGAATAACTGTTTCATAATAATATATTTAAGAATACACACATATTGTCGAAGATATATGCAGAATTCCGTACTTTAGTTTACTGAAATTTCAATTTTCAATGCCTACGTTAGAATGTTAAAAGAGTTTTAGAGCCTCCGAATGAGAAAAATACGTTGAGTAATAAATCTATTCTATGTCTCGTGTATATTAACTACTATCAACAACTCGGTTTTAAAAAATTATAATAATAAAAGATAATGCTATTTTGTACATATAAGCATTTCACAAATTTGTGTCGTTCATTGATGTTAAATGTCTCCATTCTGAGGAACAAAATTTCATACTCGTATTTTCTAGCTGAAAAAAGTATTATTCATTATCTCATTTACATAACTAGGACTATATGTCTGCAAGAAAGCAACAAATCATATATATATATTTATCAGTCTTTATTTGTAACTAATCGACAGGTCAAAATATATTTATATTATATTATATATATATATATATATATTTGTGTATGACTGTGTGTGTGCGTATGCGCGCGCGCGTGTGTGTGTGTGTGTGTATTTTGTTAGAGACATAACATTATTCGACAGGGAGGGAGACAAGAAAATTCCTCTGTTTCATTGATACGTAATTACAATCGCAATTAAATTGAAAATTCAAAAATCAAGACCAGCTTGATCCTTTTGTGCGAGCTTGCTTACATCGAAACTGAAACACCGTGAAACGATGATCATTTCCGAGATTTCAATTAACAACGTACATTCCTTGTGCGTACCACGATCGCATCAACAAGCATCTAGGTTTCTAATTTCGAATTTTTTTTTTTTCCTTTTTTCACCTTAAGTTCGCTGTCAAGAGTGCATCTAGAGTATTTATTTCAACTCACTACACGAGGCCACGGAATATCCGAAACGTGCAACCTCGGGGCGTGTGGGAACGTTGTTTCATTTATTCTTTCTCTCTTTGAAAATTCGGAATCGCGTATACTTGTACTCGAGATCGAACGATTACTCGAACGTTTGTTCTCGAAAGGAACGCAAGTGTGTTGTGAAGTTCAGGCACATTGACGTTCAAGAACACACAGCGATGGTAGAAACTGGAAGATACGAAGGAAATACCAAAACGGAAGTAGGACAAATAGTAAAGGGACAAAAGGAGGAAAGGAGAGGTCGAGCTGCTCGGTTCACATTCGATAATTTCTATGAATATTAATTTTCCATTAATTCATCTTTACCCGCTTTGAATCATCAGCGTTGAGTTTTACGCGAGCACGCATTAAAACTGCTTGAAACGAAATTTCAAATCAATTTCAATGGATTTTTAAATTCGCAATAGTCGTTTAACAACGGATGAAAATCACAAAAAAACAACAGTCGATGAAACGTATTATACAAACTATAACGAAGTTAGTAGGATGAAAATTTATTTTATGCGAAACTTACTCGTCGAGTAATTAACATTACTTCCTGCTACGTTGTAACGTCAATACGAACGACAGAACCGCTGAGAAACTCAATGATCGAGAGGCTCAACGCTGTCTGGAGAATCCTAGATCGTGGATTCGAATGTGCAAGTTCGAAGATAAAAAATAAACGACACTGCCGATCCTCTTAGCCTTCCAGTTTGTCCACTTCCCTTTGCGTACAATCGTACGCACATGAAAAAATTGCACGGAACACGACTCCCTCGTTGGCCACATTCGTTACTTCTAGTATTGATATTCCTTTTCCCTTTCCCTCTGTTTAATTTAACTTGGTCGCCTCGTGAGGTAGCACAACTCTTTTGGTGAGACTCGGCATCGTGACGTAATTCGGCGAATTGTTATCCACGTCGTGATCCTGGGACAATTCCGGGCATTCGGAGGTCGGCGACGTCAGGCATTCGTGGATGAAACTACAAACTGTATTCACGTAGGCGTCACGATAAGTAGCATAGTGCTTGACGTGAGGGGAATTCGTGAAAAGCACCAGCTGCACTCGTACGCCACGTTCTGCACGTCGACTGGCGAATTTTTCGACATCCTTGAAACACGGGCAAACGGATTGTTACATAAATTTACGCAAGAGAATGAAACGCAGGTGTACGGGCAGTTTATTTAGTAGATTTTCCGAACTAATTTTAGAACTAACTAGGATATAGAATATACGTACTGATGCCGGAATCAAAGTATCAGCGTTCGAGTAAAGAAACAATTGGGGCCAAGAATAGGACTCCTCTGCAAGACCGATCGGATTCGTTTGCACTGGATAACCACGTCCAAGAGCGTGAGCGATCACCTAAATAATCAGGATCAGTTTTAGCTTTCGTTCAATTCGAATATATAACTATTTCACCGTCATTGATTGGTATTTCAAACATCTATTTATAAATTCAATCGTTCCCGACGAACGAAAGGAAACTCGACATTATTTACCAACAAATTAATAAAAAGTGTTTTCAATTTGAAACTGTAATAATATAGAAAGGAATCATTGCAACAGATCTTCAAATTTAAATTAGAAATAGTAATATAAGAGAAATAGATTCGACATAGCGGAATACAGCTGGACGAAGGATTTTTATACTTTTGCGAAAGCAACGATGAAACTGAATAATATATTATCTCGTACCTTTCCGTTTGTCTAAAGATAAAAGTCTCCGGTGTAATAGTGTCTTTATTAATACCTCTAAGAACCAGAGTATCGAGAGGAAGATCGTTATGAAGAAGGACATCGGTATGTTCGTAAGCGGATGTCCTCCGATGATTGCACTGATCGCCTTGAAAAGAGTAGTTAACCTTCTTTCACCTGGCGCGCTATCGAATATCACTCCTTTGACCTACAATTTCAAGATATGTTAATCCACATCACGTGAAACAATAGCGGAGGGCGAAGGGTGAAACGTTTGAAAGGTGAAAGGTGAACTGTATTTTTTTACCTTAAGCGGCGAGTTAGCTTGTTGCATGGCAAGGCTTACATGTTGATAGAGAAACGCGCCACCGTTACTGAAGACGTGGAAGAATATCGGGTGTTGATCTAAACTCTTGTCTGTGATCACCTGGATCAATCGTTTGCCAATGTAAGGCATCTTATCTCTTCGCCAAAACAGACATTCCACCGGTGCCGTGTATCGTAACGTGATGCAGCTTGCAACAAGAAATGAACATTGTTTATCGGTGTGTGTTAAATAATTTGAAATTTCTATTATATAGAATGAACGTATTTTCTACTGTTAGTAATAACATCACTAACAACAATGCATCGCATTTGTAATAAAACATTGAATCATCAATTAATAGCGGTTTACTATAACAATACGATAATGCGGAATAAAAATTCGAATAACTTCGATTGTTATCGATTAGATAAACAGTATCGTAGCACGATTTACCGGCATTTTCCACCACATCAACTTAACAACTCCATCAACTCCGTGCCGCTCAATTTCACATTTTCCCTTCAGATTTTCTCGCGTACGCACACATATGTATGTGTCCATCGTCCTTCAACCCTCACTTGTCAAGTCGTTATTGTCACGCACTCGTCATTGGAGAATATGTCACCGCGTGAAAAGCTATTATTTACAATTTATTATTCACATCCTCAACTTTCAGTCGTGTCGAAGAATAAAAAGAAAGAGAGCAAGGGATGAACGTATTAACGAAGCGAAAGTTTAACCGTGCGAAGTTTGGCGAGACATCGTTACCTCTTCTCTTCGTAAATCGCGCTGTACTTGGCCAGATATTTGTCTTGACAGCCGGCCCATCCTAGCAACACTATCACCGGTCGTTTGTCCTCCTTGTAAACGAACACGAACTCCTCGCGTTGATCCTGGCTGCCGGTGGTTAACGTTGGATCCTTCGGGGACGGCGGAAACGACGGGAACATGATGTAGTAGTCGAGGTCCTCTTGATCGCTCATCTTTCCGTCCTCCTTTCCGCGAGGATGCGAGAGAAAGAGGGAGAGAAAGAAACAGAGAGGGCGAGGGGAACTGCGCGAGAGGAACGGGGCGAAGGACGAAGAAGGCGAGAGGGTGAGAAGGAGGAGAAGGCTGGCAGAGGCAACGAAAGGGAGGACAAATCACCCCCCTCTGTCGCGAATGGATCCTCCGTTCCGAGTCGAGCTTGCGTGGTCGTGGTCGCTGTCGAGAGTACCGAACTGCCGGAGGATCGATACTCAAAGGCTTGTATAGTTGTATGCCAGAGCTAGACGTCACGAACGAGGACGTCGACGTTTCAACGCTGGCCGTGGACGTCTCTTTACGCCGAGGGTGTGTTTTCTTTTTCCTTCGGGATGTCACCGTCCACCGGACGGCTTTGGTTAACCGAATCTTTGCCGATCGATAGCGAATATCGACTTCGGTCGATGTGGTTCGTACTGTACGATAGATGGTAACAGACTATCGGGACTGATATCAAAGTTCATGCTGCGAGCGTCACGTTATACGTATGCGAATAATTTTATGATAATACGAACGATAGTAATAATGATTTGTGTGTAACATAACGTGTAATGGTAATGATGTCGAGTAAATGTTTAAATGATCGAAGTCAGAAATTTGCATTGTATCAGGATGTTTTAGACGTATGTGTTTTAAGGAAAAGAATTTTCATATATACACATTAAATCTGAATATAAAAAATGAAGTTGCAAAACAGGTTCGATGGAGTTGATTTGTTTTTATTCTTGTTTTTACATAGTATTATTATACTGGTTAATAGGAGAATAGGAATATAAAAAATTCGTTTAAGCGTTCAAGTTAGAGAAATGGGACACAAATGGGGATAACACTCATACCTCTAAATGTAACAAGTTATTTTGTTCACATAATTTTCCATGAAAATTATGTATTTGCTGAGCATACTTCACTTCAACATAGCGAGACTTTAAGTGAACAAAATTCTGCGTATTTATTTTAAAGAATGTTATTTTAAAGTGTTGACAGGGACGTATGTGATCTATTGGATTAAAAGGATTAATCATAACAACTCTGATTATGTGTTATCTATATATTTTTTTTTAGGAAACATTTTAGAATTTAGACTAAACAGAATTTGATATTTATTTTCTAGTTAAATGTTTTGAACTTTCTCTGAGAAATGTATGCGTGTAGGTATAATGATCCATTAGGATTAAAAGGGTAGACTGTTTACAATTCTTCCAATGGGATCGTGCTTGTTCCCGTATTCACAGAGCTGATCATGTATTAGTAATCTTCAATATGGTTGCACTGAGACCTCTTGTCATTAGTATTAGTATTAGGTATATTTAAATAATACGAATGCATACATTATTTATTAGTGTTATGTAAGTGCTTAGTACGCCTCGCTGAAAATGAATTATTTTTGTATATGTAATAAAACATTCTTCGTAACTTATTTTTTAGAATTTTTTTAGGGATCGCCTTAGGGATTCTGGTGACCGAATGATTTTTTTCAGTATCACTTATTATATTAGTAATATTGCTAGAAAATATATTTACTGATGAATATCTTTAGTTTGTTATAGTAGTCCCTGTAAAATGTTGTAATTATTAAAAACATGGAAATTAGTTAAAATAAAAGAAGTACATATTATGAAAGGCTTCATTAGGAATTAGTTACAGAATTTTAGAACTTTGAACTTTTAATAAATAAAAAAAGGGTATACGAAAATTTCTATATTTCCGACAAGTGAGCTTATTAAAGAAGGATTATTTAATTTATTTAATTTATTTTAAAGAAAACTTTAGATTTTTGATAGATAAGGCTTAAGAAAATTTTTGGACTTTCAATAGATAGAGTTTATGAAGAAATTGTTTAATTTTGTTATGCATACAAGCATACAGGTCCAATAAATAATTTTAATTAGGTTTTAATTAAATTATTTTGTAAGTTTATTTCAAAAATTTAAAATAATATTTAAACAGAATATTTTTAAATTATATTCAATTTATAATTAGGCATTGGGCATATAATATAGATTTTATAAAGGTAAACAGAATATTTTGAAATTATGTTCAATTTATAATTAGGATCTTTTTAAACTAACAATAAATTAGATTTCTGCTACATACAGACGAGGTATATATTTTAGAAATCTATACAATTAGTGTGCTTAATATTTAAGTTCTGGAAGATAATTACATATGTATGTAAGTTTTATTACGCTCAAATACATATACGCGTATATATATAAGCATAGAATGCGCTGATTTTTTATGTCGGTATATTAGAGCATGGAAAAAAGTCTCATAAGATGCGAAGTCTATTCATGTACCTTGTCTGTGCATCTACGTTATCAGTCAAGTCGTCGGTATAGAAGAAATTTTCAAATTATTTCAAATTCGAAAACATCCTTTTTGTTTATCGCAACATATTATTAGGCACTTATTACATTAAGACTTGACGTTATCAAATAATTTCTCTAAAGAAACAGTATATTAGTTTCTACTTTTCCTGTGGGTATGAAAGAACACGTTTAGAAAGTGGTGTCCTCTGTTCGGATCCAGTTTATCCGGAATATTGTCAGCGGGCAGGCGCTGGACCGTTTTCTGAGGCTGCGTGCGGGATGAAGAGCGAAAGACAGAGAAAGACCGAGATTCAAACTCGAAATCTAACGAGGAACTCTCAGAGCCACGCGAGTGGCCGCGCGATACGGCACGGGTGTTTGAAAACAGCCGATAACAGTGTAACATCGCGCCATGTGTACCGAGAAAAGTGCGAATTTTCTGTGGCTTCTTTGTTCCATAACGCTCATATATGGATTTGTTCTTCCATACGGTGAGTAAATTCGGATTAAATTCGACGGGAATCTCATTTTTCCGGGTTGTCATTGAAAGATTATGCCACCCTTCTCAGTAACACAGGCAGTGATTGTTCGGTGTCGTCAAATGTTTTATTTTTTTTTCCTCTTCACGGTGGATGCATTACGTTCGTTTATGATTTATGAAAACGGCGTGAGATTCGTGAGATTGAAAGCATTTTGATTACAAGGACACAGAAATAGAAATATTGAAATTTTTAATGGGGAAAAAGATAGAGGTTGCGTAAGAATTTGTTCGATCATGTTTACCCGATAAAATAGTTTTGATATGAGTGCTAGACTATTGGTGAGTTTTTTGAATTGAGGATTTTGTTCGAACATTAAGTTGACAGTGATATTTCAGACTGTTGTTTTGAAATGTTTTCTTTCGAGATAAATGTTTATTTAAGACAGTGCTTCTTGCACTGATGAAAAACGAAAAAATGAAATGAAAAACAGATATTTTTGGGTATAAAAGAAAAATCTGCTTTATATCATACATTTTAATAAATGTTCATTTACTTCGCATTTTTATATTTATATTTCTGTGATAAGAAGTGAACAAATAGCAACAAGATTTTTCAAATTTCATTTTATTTTCGTTTCGAATTGACATGCAACGACACTATTGGCATACATAACGTACTAAATAAATCGATCGAAACTTTAATAATTAATAATTAATAAATTTCCAGTTCTGAAATAACAAATTTACTTTCCGCGTAAGGTAACTTTTTTCAACTATACGAACAAATGAGAAACGGACGAAATGCAAACGTGCAGAATAGAAATCGCCAGATAACTGCGTTAGTTTGTCAATTAACGCGATGAACAAAGCTGACGTTTAATTATGAAACAATATCGCGTCCCGTGTTTCATTCATTCGTTCTTCGAACGGCGTCGTTTATGGTGTCAAACAAGATTCTCTTTTCAAGGGCCGAGCGATTCTCTGTCTTTGAAATCGTGTAGCTTCAATTTCTGTTGAAAGTAACGCAAATAACGGAATACCATAAGATAATCAACTTTTTCGCGCGAATTTTTCGTGAAAATGATCGCGCTATCGTGGGATTACAAAGAATTATAGTAATTTGTAGGCATTATATTACAAAAATTCAAGATATTTCATTTTATTTTGTATTTTATATTATACCTGTTAGAGATTAATCATGAAACTAAATTAAATTAAAAATTTCAAAATTATGTTAATTTCAAAAAATGTTTAGCAGTTGGGAATAAAAGTGGAACAGGTCCATCATTGTAAGAATTTCGAGAGATATGTTAAACACTTGATTAACTCGCATGACAAGCGTATAATAAATTGAAGATGCATTCTTTTTTAAACATATATGTTATCCTCTTTGAATTTTCAATAATTAAATTGATTATTTTAAGCTGGACAAGACGTGCATCCTAATTTTATACAAGAAGAATGCTTGATTTTTTGAATTGAAAAAAATTCCTTAATTTTACTATACCAGCGAATAAAAAGAAAAATTCTTGTGTAGTAGAAGCGACAAACAATAAACACGAACGATACGCCTTCTTTGAAATATGTATTTTAATTTTAGGACATTTTCTAGCTTGAATTTGTAAAGTTCAGTGGCTAAAATAAATGAATTGGATGATTAAGTCAAGTATCAGCTAGTTCATGTATTTTTTAGAAGAAATATTTCCTTTTTAGATATTAAATTCTTTTTAGATAATTTCTTTTAAAATAAGAACATCGATCTACCTAATCTACCTGAATATTATTGTAGAAATATTAAATTTAAAATATGTCGTAGAAATTCACGATTATTTATTTCAATTTGGATTCTGGACCAATATAACACAAAATAGAGTGAAAAAATTTAATGAGTATCAGTAGACACAGTGAGTATTAGTCACTACAAGTATTAGAACTTTAGTTTTTCTTCTTGGTACTAAATCTTAAATCTTTCTTTAAATCTTAAATCTTTCTCTCTTCTTTCTTTCTTAAATCTTAATTTATTTTCAGTATTAAATCTTAAATCTTTCTTTTATAAAAATATTAATGTGCAAAAGTATGCCGATAAAATTGTCGATAAAATTATTCTTTCAAATCCACGATTCTTTGGATTTTTCTTTGGAATTTATTTTCCATTATTCAAATATATTTCTCCTGTTTTTCTACCTGTATCTTTGTACATTTGTTTATAGTCCAAAGTCATTCGTTCCGCGGCATTGTTATAACAAAAATAAATCCTTGGGAATGGCGGAACGGTTTTCTGACGAGTAACGAAGCGACACATTCCGGGCAAAGAGAGTGCACTTTAAAAAATAAAAAAATATTCAGCGAGGTCGGAGCGTTTATACCGTTCTAACCGTGTAATTTTTTCTTTTTTTATTCTTCGCTCTTTTGCTTGTCAACGGCTTGTTTACGTCGCTGCGAAAAATCGAATTTGAGCAAACGAAATTTTGGCATTCACCCCGAAATTCGATAGAGATCCCTTTAAAATTTCTTAAAGTACTGTTTCAGAGATATTTAATATTTTGAAATAAAAAACGAAGACTGCTCGTTCTTTTCAATATTAACTACTAGTTCTAAACGAAATTTGCTAGTTCAATAATTAGTATTCGTATAAATAATCTGTGACCAATTTTTCAGTCGAAAATCTGTACGAAAGTAACTTCACCTAAGCAAACTTGACGCAATACTACCTATATTTATGAAATGTGCAATCGAGGATACACGTACACGTGTACAGAAAATTTACCTAGTAAATCTACAACCTACTCACAATCAGAAAAAAAAAAAAAAACAGCACTCTCAATCAATGCTCATGGGTTTAGCTGATCGCTATCTATTAAAAGATTAAACAGTGATCGTACACGAAAATTGCGCGATTGTCGCGAATTGCGCGTAGATCACCTCTCCAGGCGGAAAAAGTAAGATTCTCGCAGAATCTCGGGCTGAAAAGTCTGAGATCGCGTGCGCGTTCGCGTTCGCGTTCGCTGAACGATCGAATCCGAGCGGCGAGACTGCTGAATCGCGAGCACAGCCCTCCAAGTTGAAATGTCGCAAATTGTACGGCAATCATCTTGTCAAGCTGTTAAACGCGCGTGGCCGTCTAATATGAATTCCTCGGAGTGACCTTCTCGAAACTTGGGTCCCACTTGGCCTGTCACACGCCCTCAACAACGACTCCCTTTGGTATATTACGTGGCCGTAATACGGGCGGCAGTTCCTAAACGACGAATGAAATTGTACCGCGGGAAAGTGTACTCCGGAGAATATTTTATCGTCACGTGAAACACCGTGAAATACGAAGGAGCAGCCATTTCACAGCAGTTTTGGCATGCATCGTCGACTCGCGTCTACGTTTCTACCCTCTCTAGTTCGAGAATATTGTCGATGGCGTGTCGATGGTACAGGGATTTTACCCGGTATCTAACCGAAAATCGGCTCGATATCCCGCTTCAGCTAGGAAAAATCCTTGCAGCTAGCTCCGTTCACTCGCGGAGCGATTGGATAATCGTGTTTTAAGGCTCGTTACGCCCGATTCTCCCCGTGAAAATCGGAAGCTATGAGTTTCACGCGGTTACCTCGGCTTCTTGTTATCGTCGTCTTCGGATATTAGATCGATCTCCATGGAAATAGTATGGGAAAATAAACGGAAGCGGGAGCCGTCGCGTTGAATAATTTCGATCGAGAATGTCCCTCAGGGAGAATCGAGTGATTTTTCTCCTTTTTTTTTTTTTCTATTAGGTTCACTGGGAAAAGATTATTCAACGTAAATAAATATATTTTATAATACGTTTGATTTTGTTTTGCCGAACTTGTTTCGTTTTGTTCATCGTTGATTCTCTGACGATGTGTTATAAAATTCTTGTATTCTTTTTAAAATTGTTTATTAAGCTGAGTTTCTTTTGTTTTGTTCCTGTACTCTTTATCGAAAATTTATTAACTGGAAAACGTTTTATGCTCCTTTTCATCAAGTATTTTGTTTCCTTGACTTGATGTTTCCTTTACTTTGTTCCGCATCATTAATATTCTGTCGTGGAAATTTTATATTTCTTAAAATCGTTTATCAAATGTTTTCATATTTTTAATTTCAAACTGCATTTACTCCCGTATTTTATATTGTCCCATCACATATATTTTCGCACTATACACTTTATCATAGAAATTTTATATTTCTTATAAATCGTTTATCAAATATTTTCATATTTTCCGTCAGTTTCAAATCTGCATTTATTTCCATATTTTGCATTGTTTCGTCACATATCATCGCGCTGTTATACGTATCAGTTTATTATCCTCGTATCGTTATTTGTCTATCCGAATTTCGTTTGCACGTTTTGTCGCGCAGAACTTATAGATTAAAGCCTCTCTTTTAAAGCGCTTCAAATATTTCCCCACCCGTATTCGAGCAAGTGCGACAATCAGCACAATTTTCAGCAGCTCGTCAAACATTTCGCGATCCAATGGTGGTGATTGTTGACTCGCTCTCTCGTCCTCGTAATTAACCGGTGGATAATTAACTCTTTTAATTCTCTCTTTTCCGTCGATTTTCGAGGGGAGTATTGTTTGCAGTAATGCCTGTCGTCGTCATCGTTATCGACGCGTCCGACAATACGAAATTTTTGCAATAGGTCGCTGACGAAATATAATAATCATTCGATATGTTTCTGTTAACAATGAATCAACGTTCGACGATATTCGATACTTGGCGAGCATACGAGCTGTATGTGTGTTTCGTTTCGCGTACAGCGCCAGCTCTTCCCAAAAGTTCCCCTAATTATTTCGATTACGCCGAATAAAAGGCTTCGACACGGTTAGCCGTTTAATTGGATTTATTTAACTCGGGCAGCACGTCTGCAAATACGTACGTATGTATCGTTTACGCATAACTTTACGAATTTTAATGATTTAACTAATCACGTATCGATCGTGCTATATGCTCGTTTGGAATGATAGTTCAGTCGTGGATTTGTGTTTCAATTAAATTTTGCGCTGTCCCTTTTTCGCTATTCCCCCCCGCCTCTTTTATTTAAATTGCTATAACTTGAATAGCGTTCGAAAAAATTTCGACAATTTTTGTTGCGGAAATTCATTTGGTTCAAAGTCTAGGTAAAATTGATCACCTTTTAACTCGTAATTAGACTGCGTAAATTCGTATCGTCGAAAATTTGTTGGGAAGACAATAGAATTTTCACAAAAAAATTCAGATATTATAGAAATCAGTATATTTCGGATATTTCGTATAATTAGATTTTTATATACAGTTATCTTTTCGTTTATTATGTGCAATTTTGTACTTCGAAATTTCTTCACAAATTCATGAAAATTGGCATTAAATAAGAATTTAATTCTTGTCGATTCTATATCGGGATCTCCGATATTTCGATATTTCGATATTTCGATATTTCGATATTCCAATAAAGTAGATTTTTAATGTAATCTAAGAGAATGGACGAAATTTCTGAATTTCGTTTCGAAATTGTGACTGACGTGTGTTGCAGCTGGAAGAGTACACTAAATATCAGATCAGAATCGGATGAGGGATAGCTTTTCAAATCAACGGCGCGTGCTTTGCATAATCACACGCTCTTCTGTACCATGTCTTATGTGATACGAATGCGAAATTCAAGAACCTGTCTGCATTTCCTCGTCTGTCTTTGTAATCCTTCAAGAATTTCCTCCATTTACATTGTATTATATTATAATACATCACGTTGTATATACGTACGTTGCACACAAAATGCATGTTGCTGTTAATTTTATATATGAAAACTCTAGATTCATATATTTCCTGCCGTAACTTAAAATTAAGAACTCTGAAATTCAATCTTCGAACTTTGCGAAATATATTTTATATATTTTCAAAATGTTGTCGACTAAAGTGTTACAATGAAAAGTTTACTTTAAATGATTCAAACTGTAAAAGTAATGTTTCATAGATGCATAAAAGATACGTATAAATACATGCAAGTTACACGTCAACACTAATAATAATTCTTATAATCGTAATCATGAAATTCTGAACATTAAAACTAACAAATGTCCAAGCTTCACAGAATGTTGTTAACTGAAATATTAAGCATTCATAAAATCAATTGTGAAATGAGTTGTCAGAAACAAGTAATAGACGTTGCAATTTATATGCATCGTGGAATATTAATAATAAAAATATCCGTTCATAATCGCGGAAATTCATTACTGTTGTCACTAAACTTCAAAACTCCAAATCCGCGAGTCAACTAAAAATACCACGCAAATATTTATAAAAAAAAAAAAATTCTCTCTAAAAATGTTACAAACTACAAATTACATTTCTCTCTAAAAATGTTACAAACTACAAATTACAAAAATTCTCAACAAATCCACGTTACATACATTATTTGATTCCCGTATTTATTTACGAGTATTTACTTGTAATTATCGAGTTCCAACGAGACGAGAACGTGGCGTGTCTCATTATAGTCGTCGGTAATCAGCGAAGTCGGTCTTTTCGAAACCTGTACGTTCGTTATCCGTCATTTCATTAATGCTTCGCGAATCGCAAGAAAAAGTTATTCTTAAGTAGAACAAGTGGATCAGGCCGAATACTTAAGCAACCCATCTGAGACTGTCGAGTCGAAGTGGGTATAGCTGATCGCAAATAAAACGATAATACGGGTCGAGTGGAGGAGCGGAGTGGCTTCGCTGGATCTTAGTGTTTTCTTCAATAATGGAAATTGAAATCTCGATCGTATCATTCGGACTTGGACGAAAGATTCCGCGTGTTTCTCCTCCTGGAAATAGTGATTTAGTGAACGTTACATATTTCATCTCTCTCTTCTCGATAAAAATATCGGCGTCGAAAATTTCTCTACGATTTTCTCTGTAATACTCTCTCGGCGTTCCGTTGAGAAATGACGAATTGATTTTCCGATATTTTTGAAACAAAAATTGGTATATATAAATTTTTTTTTTTACATGAATTTGAGTTTCATATTTGGTTTTCGTGGAATTTTATAATGATCAGTCTGGGGAGTAATGGACAAACTGTGACTGGGTTATCGGATTTTTGACTGACATCTATCTACTGATGGTTTTATTATATTTTCGTCCGACGATATTATCGAATATTTCAATAGAAGGAAATTCAAAAAAATTTACCAGCTTTTAGACGACGTAATTCAATTTTGATCAAGATTTCGTTATCTGTGTTTTTTTTTTTATTGGTCACGAAGGCTTTAAAACGAAACATGAAACATTCAATATTAATTCATAATTAATTCATTTTACACAATACGTACGATAAATTGTTCTCGATTTACGTTCACTCGTATTTTCTTTCGTATTTAAAAAATTTCCATTTCGTTCCGCGTTATGTGTAAAATTAACATGTTTAATTACTTCTCGTCATGGACCAATTACATTTAGCAATTTTAATACTGAGGAAATACAGATCCCAGATAAAAATGTAGCTCGTGTGGTACAAGTTGAATTAATTCATTTAGCTTCTGCTAAAGAAATATGAAAATGATCGAGGAGGGAGGAATGTAATACAGAACGTTGATGCAATGGACGAGGGAACTTCTAAAAACATAATTAATTGATTACATTACAATTCAGTTTTACAGTGCTAAATCTCCATTTCACTTTTAGTTAATTGAAATTTAAATTCTCTGTCTAATCTCGATCTGTATCTATCCAATCTTTTATTTAATTTCCTTAAATTTAAATCACAAAAAAATGTCGAAGAAACGGACGGATTTATTATTACGTACATATACATCTCATACATCTGAGTTCCCTACTGTTCGATTTAAATTCTACGTTTCTAATAATTATTTAAATTCTACATTTCAAACGTTCAAGTTAAATGTCATTTTCTGATGCTTTCTTTCCCAAAGTTTATCTGATCTTTTACTTTCACTCAGCTTCTGCTCTCCCCGAGTGGTACTTGTTATTTCCCACACGTTTTAAACTAGACGCGGCGCTAAAAGGGTTAAAGTGGCCAAGATAAAACGTAACATCCTGTTATACACGCCGGGCCGATTTAACGCGTCGAATCTATCGACAATGGCAGAAGAAAGAACTATCTATTCGTTCCTGTCTCGCGAGTGTCAATCAATCCTCTTGGCTGTATCGCTCCCCCTTTTATTAATGGCGTTGCCAGCGTGGGCGAGACGAATAAGACGATCGAGGATCGAGAGCGAGGAGAGCGGTTGAAATACAGAGAGTCATTTGAACAATTGAAAACGGCAATACTCCCCCCTCCCCCCCCATCGTTGGCTTTGCTTGCCGATCCAATGTTTCGTTGGAATAAACATCGGAGATTGGATCCCGGATCGCATGGATTCTTGTTACACAGGAATCACTGTTAAAACCAGAAAACACACGAGACGCTATATAGAAAACACAACGAGGATGAAAATGCTCGATAGAAGGCACAGGTTGACTCGACGGTGCGGAAAATTTATATTTTCGTCTCTCTTGATATGATCCTTCTGCCTCTCTCTCTCTCTCTCTCTCTCTCTCTCCTTCTTCGGCTTCTCTCTTTGTCATTCTGCAGTTAAAAACTTTTTTTTTTCTTTTTCACTCCTAGTCTAATTTCGTTTGAAAAACATTTTTTTTTTGTTCGTTTGTTTCGCTCACTGGACGAAAGAAAGATTTCTGTCTTTGTGTAGAATATTACGTAAATGAAAAAAAAAAAGTACACGAAGGCGAGGAAATTTACATGTTTCGTATAACAGATTGATCAGAAATGATCAGTGGAATTACAAAATGTGTGAAAGATAATGATTGACGTTTAGAGGAAAGAAATAGGAATATATTATAGTCCAAATTATGTGAAATTTCAAAAAGGCAAATAAATCTATTGATTATCTTATGTACTATGGATAAGAGGTCCTGTGAGCCTTAGAATAAGCCACACTATATTTGTTTCAAAGTTGGGAAAATAAAATAATATTTCATTGTAAAATATACGCGTGCAGCCTAAAAATTTCCATTATCCACGATAAATAAAAAGAGTTTTTCACAATTTTTTGGCGGGAATCGAGACGCACGAATTAAATAGCGATAGGCATGAGCCAGTGCTAGGAATAAGAAATTAATCATAGAAATTTCGCAGTCGTTCGAGCATATAACTCAGCATAGTTCTCGCGATAAACTCGATGATGCAAATGCCTGGATTTGTTTTACGGCTGAACTAGTGTTTAGAATCGTGTCAGGATTTATTCGAGGATACGGTGAGATCCAAAGTGACGGAACTGTTGGGGCAAACAAAGGTTTTCGTGCGTTGCAAGAAAAACAGATGAGCTGCATTACGCTTCTTTCGATCCACTCGGCCGTGAAATATGCTCCCACCGGAGAAAGATTTCTCGCTTTTAACGCTATGCTTCGCTGTACGCACTTCTCTCTCGTATCTTTTTTCCTTTTTCTTTCGTGGAAATATTTTCTCAAATTTGGGCGTGTTTGAAACTTTTACGAACCTTCCGACCCTTCGAAAAAGAGGCGTTGAACCATTTGTTCGTGTTCGACGCATAGTGTTCGGTTGAGATAGACGTTTAGGCAGGTTTTGGTAGTTGGTCCGTAAATTATTGCGGTGTGTTAGCCGCAAATAAATTGCATTAGATCTGAGCGACAAACGAAGTTTACGTGTACCTGGTAATTAAGGATGAAGGTAATGCGAAGGGAAGTTTCTACTTCCCCTTATCTCGGCGAACCTGCAAGCAAACGTGGTTAGAGATGTCGTTGAGATATTCCTTTAAATTGCTGCCGTGTTTAATTTTAGTTTTTAATCATCAGGGTGTAATGAACTTGTACTGGATTCTAATTTCTGTTCTTTTCAAAAGTGATTATTTTTGCTTTTATAAAGCACTGTTTCAGCAAGATTCAGCGCTCCGATAATATTCTGAGAAATATAAACATGTTTAATAACATAATAATAATAACAACGTTTAATAAATCGAGCAAGTTACAGTTTAAAATAAATGCGAGCAGAAACAGCTGCTTTCATCATGTTATCCGACTTCGATTGAGAAAAAATAGATTGCTCTAGTTTTGTATGATTAATACTTATCCATATCATTATTAATCATTCCATTTATATTTCCACTTAATAATAGAATAGCTTATTATCATTAATATTATAATTACAATTGTAATTAACAACAATATAATTTATTGTTATAATAATATTATTAATGATAATTCATTCCAAATGCACGATTAAAATACTTTTTGTTCGAAAATCAATTGTACAAACTAATATTCAGAAAATGTGCAATTTATTTCATATTTATTTTCGTTTCTATTTTACATTTATTAATGTCATTTCGTCATCTCACAAAAATAACCTGCTAAATTCTCTCTAAAAGACACAACGTTTAATAACATTATCATTCGACGTACAAATTAATATTACATTTATTATATTATTAAATTTATAAATATGATATTACACTATATTTCCCATCGTTCTATTAGCACAGAATGGGCTAAAACTTTCTTCTCGTCTAATTTTTATTTTTATTTTTATTTTTCAATAAATTAGTTTTAATTTTAAAATAAAAAAAAATTACAGATTCGTTTTGGTAGGAAATGACTTCAAAATTTCGCCAGAATGGAACTGAAGGTAGCAGGAAATTTCCCGAAATAATATTCATCGAGTTGAGACATCTCAACTTTTAAAAGTCGTTTACTTATCCTTTACTAACAACTGTCACGTTCTCGTAAAAATTCCTGGGAACTTCCTCGAGATTGACGCTTTTAAAGAGTTGTTATCCATTTACAAGTCAGGAAGATTGAAGTCGATAAGCCGTAGTGAATGGCGATGTTGTCGATGGGCTGTTACTCGTCGGAGATACGGTGTAACACGCGAAAGGTATTCTCAGAATCGCGAAACTTTCGACATCAGTGACGTAAACCATCCGTTCAATTGACAGAATTGAAGGGATCATTAAGATCAAAGGGATTGCGCAATTGAAAAATCGCTCGAGATTGTTCGAGATTAATAATAGGTAATTCGCGCGAAAGAACAGTCGTTATTACAACGCAGGTTCTTGGAATGATTGCACGTACAAGAGAAGGTGAAACTAAATGCTGTCGAACGCTACGTTATTTCTGTATTATTTTTATTATATTCGGAAAGTGTAGTTACATTTCTTGTTCTATTTTTTTTTTTTTTTTTTAATGAAATAAAATTCTACGCTTTTGGATACGTGGATTACTCCGAGTGGTCCAATGCTGTTAGGCGATCATTTAAAGGAAATTTAATTATAATAATAGGAAAGAATATGAAATCACCAATTGAAGAAGAATTATTTTTGACAATTTTCTAGGCTAGGCTGTAGAGTTTTATAAATTTTGGAAAAAGTTAATTTGTTTTACGCGTTTGACTCCAATTTTTTAAATTAGCAATTATAGCAATTTTTACTCCAATGGGCAAGATAATGAAAATAACGATCTAAATAACTACCATAATAATTAATTAATTAACTAATAATAAATAACGACCAGAAAGATTATTTAATGGCAATGCAATAATACAACGATGAAATGAAATAGCAAGCATAGGAAATACGTGGTATAAAATTTTGGGAAGAGTCAGCGGTTAGTTGTAACAAATCAAAGATACCAGCGTACAGTTCCGCTCGGTATTTCAAGGTAAATAACATTTCACGGAACGCGAATAGATCTGAATTGACGATGAAGGTACCTTTTCTCGACGATCTCTCATTGTGGGTGTGCCAGTTGTCTTTTCACCGTGAGAGAGCTGCCGAAACCTCGCGAAATTAGCAATGTAAATTCGACCCACGTTCCCGACCTACGGGACGAATTCATCTTTGAACGGCGTTATTGTTCACGTGTACTCTTTCTACACGAGCTCTTGGAAGGCTACCTGTTTCTACGTGGAAACAAACTTACTAATTTCAAATAGGAAATTAATAGGAAACGAGCGTCCGATTCGAAGTTCAAATTTCTTCTTAGAAGCTTGACAAGTATATATAGGGGTTGTGAGCAAAAGTAGCGGATAAAGTACAATTTTTAAAATAATATACATAATTTCCGCACTAAATTCGATTGTGCCCTTTTCTCAAATTTCTGGATACACTCGAATCGTTTTTAATCTTCTAGATCCTAGACGACAGCCAGTCATTTTCAATATCAAATTTTGGCATTTAATTACTAATGTTATAATAGAAATTGTCTTATTTTGATCAAACAAGAAAGAGGAGACCTTGGTTCTCCCAATTGTGATAGGTAGTAAGTAATGCAAAGTAAAAATAAAATGACAATCTGAAAGAAATGAAATTTAAAAATATTGGGACGAGGATAATAATGACGGTGTTTTAATATTCCCCCTTGATACGTCGGTTAATTTTGTTGACGTGTGCAACAAAAATTCTAGCAAGCCCCTTAATTTACTCCTGATTAATGCGTCAATGAATATTGATTGTATTACAGCCAGGCCGTGCGTTAATGATGCGTGCTGATGAGTTTTTGCATTGGTCGCGCAATCAATAAACGCAAACTCTAGCTCGATGCTAAACAACAGCTGTGTTTTTCTGCTGCATTTTATCGAGATAAATTAAATGGCGATTGAACAATGATGTTGCCGTGTTATACGTGTCCTGCGACGAACGACTAAAATTTTAAAATTTTACAAAGTACAAAATTGTTTTAAATCAAACATATAATTGTATAGTCGAACACGGTGTTTCTTAATTTTATAAAATACACACGCTCTTAAAAAATACAGAATATTATTTTTTTTTTTTAAATAGAACTATTCCACTCGACCCGTAACTAAATAATTCACTTTAACCGAGTTGAATGTGCGGACGAACGAGCATTTTGATCAAGTTTGCTTGCCGTTGTCAATCGTCAGTAAAAAGTAGTTCGACGAAGTTACGTTTCCACTTTGTATACAGGATGGAAAACCTTGTTTCCAGTTCCATACACGCCGAGTTTCGGTTTGCCACCTTAAACCGCGACTGACTTGACGCGAACTCTGTTAATTTTCACAGGTACAGTGTAAACTGAATGGCCACAATGANTTAATTTTCACAGGTACAGTGTAAACTGAATGGCCACAATGAAATACTAACTCGCCTGTTTGTCCCGACATCTTTCTACGGTGCGCGTAATTAATTTTCCTGTTGTCCTGTTGCTTGATTTATGGATCAACATTAACCGAAATTTCTGTGGCGTTGCTTACGTTTAACCTAACGTGAACTACGCTAAACTGAGCAGATTTCCTCTTGCTAACAAAATTCCGTCGTTCTTTTGTTTTCTCTCTTGTTTCGTGCAATAATGTCTATTATATGACGACGTTGGCGACGTTCTTCCCTTCAACCCTTACCTAGTTCAGTTAAAATGAATCGTTCAGATACGGCACGCGTATTGTTTCTGGAAACGTTAGAATGCTAAATTTGTTTTTATTAAATATTTATTACAATGCCACGAAATCATTGAAAATCGATAAAAGAAATTTAGATATTTCTATAATGTTAATCGAAGGAAAAGCACATTGACATTGTACATTAAAATTCAAGACAAATTTTACCATCTTGTCTGGTGATTTAATAATAATTTACAACATCACGTACATAAAAGATCGAGTCCAGTATATCTCTAGTATATTTGTTACACTACATTACGCTATAATCTAAATTCCACTACGTACAACGTAATACATACTCTCGTTACACTTTTTAAAATCTCTTCAGAAGATCATCAAGCAACACATCATAAATCAACGTCGTCTCTCTAGCGATCTTTTTTTTTTTTTAATCGAACGCGTATGAAAATTCCGAGTTTCACGAACGACAAACAAATATCCAATATTCGTCGCCCCTGAGAACAGGCTAGCCTAATTTCTGGCCAATCAATTGATTGATTCGGAATGTTATCCAGCCGTCCAACGATCCAATCGTTGCTCCCATCGATGCTCGATACAGTTTACCACGTTTCTATTCTTCCGTAAAGGTCCGGCGGATTAATTTCCCTCGTCTATGGCTCGTATATATTCGCATTAATCTTCGTCCGTGCAGGGGGAGGGGGCTTGATTAATTGATTGTCCTATCGTTTCCTCGTCTCATTAGGTAGCTACTCACGAAGATGTCAATCCGATATCGACGCCACGTGGATCGTTTGGTTCTCGCGTGCCATTTTCTCCTCCCCCTCCCCCCTCGCTCTATCGATCGTTAGGATTAGACTCTCGCGACCTATACATATTCCAGATACATCGACAAAAGCTCCGCCGTCTATTCGATTACCACGGTTCCTTAGCGAGCGAAGAATTCTTTTCTTTTCTTTCTGCTTCTTCTTCTTCTTCTTCTTCTTTTTCTTTTTCTTCTTCTTCCTTTTTGGCCCTGGCCGTGGCTTGAAATGAAATTTTCCCCTTTCTCTCTCTTCCACTGATTCCCTTGCTGGACGATGCAATACCCCCGGTGAAAATCGTAGCTCTCGGCCGTCACGACGTCCAGCTAAGACCTGATAAGGGGGGTATGAAGGGGGCTTTAGGAGCAGCGTGTCAGTGGGAAAGCTCGTTGATGAAAAAAATTCCATTACGTTGGCTGGCCTAGGCGCGTTGTTACAAGGGAAAGATAAATTTCTGCGTTAGACCGCACGGCTGCTGCGTACTATTTGTGCTTGGTAAAAACAATAATTTGTGAAACGACGCAACCGGCGGTGATTTCTTCTACTTTCGAACGAATACCGATATTCCGATTTAGTCTCCTCTGATGTAGCCTCTAACATCTCATTCGTGTTATTTATTCAATTGTCTGTTTATAGCCATTGATGTTTTAAATTGTAGAGATTTTTTTTTTTTCTGAAGGATGTAAGTAAAGATAAAATATAGAGGACGAAAAGCACTTCCTACTGTAAATGAATCCGTAACTTTTTTAATTATATATTTTTTTCTCAACATTTGAAAGAAATAATTTTTAAAACACAATGAAAGAATCATGTTTGAACTTAAATTTAATTCAAAATTGATGGAATGTTTTTATTAAAAAAATAATTTTGTTAAATAATCTTGTTAAATAATTTTAATTATTCTCTTAAATAATTTTGTTAAAATAATCATCCTATATTAGTATGGTTTGCCCGAGGGTTAACTGGATAGTGAAGTATAATGACTGGATTACCAGTTAAATACAAGCATATTAATACACTGCTTTATTTTAGTATTTGAACATTCATTGTAGAAAATTTTTCCATATTTATTTCTTCTATTCTATCCTTTAATTTTCCTGAGGAAAATGTGGACAGGCATTGTTTCTGTTATAAGGTTATCTTTTAATTTTCAAGTTATCTATGCGCTTTTTAGCAAGTGCAATTTATTTTGGAAAAGCTTATTTTTACAGAAAGAGAATTTATGAGATTCCAAATCGATATTACGATTAACTTACTTTGCAAGAAGAGATCAGGGATGAAGATTGACTGCGAACAACTTAGAGCAATGAATGGAGATTAATTTGATTGTTGAGAATTTAGATTTTAGATATTTAATCGTATTACGGAAAGTATTTACATGTTTATTTTATGTTTAATTGATTACGCAACACCAATCGATAAATGTAACATGATGTAATATTAATACACGCACACATAGTAAAAGATTACATACAACTGTTACAACGCAATAATTAAATTCATTGGGAATATAGTGCTTTGTTGAATTAAATAATACGCGTGTAATTAATAATTCTACAGTATAATTGATAAGCCACGGTACAAATGACTAAATGACAAAAAACGAAGGAATTAAATCGAAAACCTAAGCTTTCCATGTCAGTGGCTTATATGGTGGCGTATCATACGAAAGAGTCAAAAGTTTTATTTGTCGATCTGTAGATTTTTTGGCATGACACACAGCGCTTATATATAGAGAACTATACCGAGAACTAGACGATAAAATCGAACACACGGTTTATTTGTGAGCTACTCCGTCAATAGAATTTCTGACAAGTGTTTCATGGTATGACAAGAATTTAGTTTGTTGAATCCTTCATACTATGGATTTTATTCAAGACTGTATAGTGACTTACTATGCATAGTTACAGGCACGAATAATGAATAGACACGGAAATAAAAATTTTCGAAGCTTGCAAATATTACTGAAGGAATATTTTAAACAAATTATTTTGAAAAAAATCTGGAAAAAATATGATAGAATCTACAGTTAACAGATTATAAGCATTTATTCGTTAGAAACGAAAATTGCAATAATTAACTTGTTAACTTGTTAACAGTACTATTTTCGTTTCTCGTTATAAATTTTCCTACGCGTACGGTTAGCTCGATATCGTAGAATGCAGAGTATCGAGTATGAAATGGCGAACGAGTAACGTTTTAATTGAAAGTTTCATAATGAAGACTGGCGATAAATCTTGGTAATTTCCTTTAATTAAAGGAAAGTAACAACAGCTTCGGGAGGGAGGGGGGCGTAAAGATGGTAAGTAACTTTCGACGAACGAAGGAATGAAAGTTAATGTTAAAGAAAGAGACAGAAGGTTCGGAAGGCAACGATCTGAAGGCAGCAAGACTGTAAGACTTTTGTTCTTTCTTCGCGATCTTCTTCGACGTTTCGCAGAAACATAAGAAGTTATGTCAGACGATGAAACATACAATTCTCGAATGAAATTAATTCCTGCACTTGAACGTCAGCAGTTATATTTTTATGAATTTAAATTCCATTTTTTTTTTTTTTTTTTTATATTCCA
>NIPQ01092833.1:23777-62362 GCA_002806875.1 Lepidotrigona ventralis hoosana
TTATAAAAAAAAAAAAAAAAACTGTATTTTTCAATTATAAAATTGCAATGATTCCATTCTTTACAATTACTAGAGTACATTGTGATTGGAACAAATTAATTAAATTGATGTTTGCAACAATAAAACTACATGTTCAGATACTTAAATTTTTTAATTATAAGTTAGAAAAGATTTTCTAAATTGACAGATATGATGTTAATGTTGATAGAATTAATACGAATGTATAATAGTGTATATTATCCTTGTGATTTTTAATAAATAATTTAGATGATCAACTCGTACAAAACCGATTAAAGTCTCCAGATATTTATAAATAATAATTAGGCTGCTATGTATTTGTTTCATCCTTTAAATATTATATGTATTTTTTTTCAATATTTTACACATCTTTGGATTTTATTATCCTTAAATTTCACAAAGGTGTGCACAAACATCCGCAGCGATAAATTAGAAGCTCTATTATTAAATTTTAGAATAAAATGGTAACGTAGAGAGAAGTTACATGCGTGTCCACGAAAAATTGCTATTAACCATTAAAAGCTACGCTAATATTTTGAAAGTAAAAAATTCTCAAAAATAGGAACTAAGGAAAACATAAACTAATTTCCACCGTAATGCATCATCTAGCACAAAGATAAGTTCATATATGAATTTTGGAGGTCTCGAATTTAGATTGGACACGACCGTGGACCTACAGGATCAAGCATGACATGATTCCAAACCACTAGAATCTTCTCTCATTTTATAAAGTCCCGTCGAGGATTTGGGACACGGAATCATGTTGGTCGTGGTTCAATGAATCCAGGGTCGTGTCAAGTGTAATCCCATGCGACCGTAGTCTTGCTGCGAGTGATCTCACGAGTTGTCCCTTGCCTATTTTCTTAACTGATGGTTCTTGACGAATATAATCTCTTATGTTCATCATTATTCCCTATCGTGTTGCGTAATTACAGAATTTGTTAAGCCAGTGATCTTAATTGCAGTATTATCGCGATTCCAGTTATGACAATTGTTATGATATTTAATTGTTACTTTTACTAATTAATCTTTTTTAATATATACCGAAAAATTCATTTCAGATTTATCACAACTTGTTGGTGAAATGATTCGAAAATTTATAGAAATTTTTACGAAATTGTATCATCTGCGTTGTAAAGAATATTTTGAAATTTCCGTTATTATTTATAATTATACTGGAAAATATTTCGTGAGCCAGTGTGAAGAAGAAGAAGAACTGTGAAAATTAATTTTATCGCGCGTAGATGAACATAAATCGTAGTGACACTAGATTTAACAATTTAGAATGTATATTTAAATATGTCATACTTAGGTGACACGTAATGGCAAGTTGTCTTTGGCTATCCATGCGCAGACCATTTATTTTATTAACCGATTTAACCACAAACTAGTATAATAATTATAATTAGCGACGAATCTATAATAAATTAAACATGTACATAATTGTACTCCACATCTCAACAGAACTCGATGTAACTTTGTCAGTCGTACTTTTATTATCCGATTCGTTGACTTTATTTGTTCGAATACATTACACTGACGGATTTAATAGTGGTATCGTTAACGTCGTTTCCATGGACTTCCACCTACCCAAAATTGTTTTCCCGATATTCCCATTATTCTTGCCCGGCTTTGTTTAAAGGTACACGCGCCATCGGGAAGCTGCGATCGTGAACCTTCGAAATGAGAAGCAAATACCATGGGGTTGGTCCGTGAAACGCACGGTTTCCGATCAACGATCTCCACGGAGTATAGCAGGGGAACGACTATCGCGAGTGCCCCCCGCTTTGTTTCCTGTCTGGCTTTCCCTTTAACCTTTCATGGCCCTCGTTCGACGCGATAAAAAGTTCAATATCGCTCTGAAAAGCTGGCTTTTGCGAGCGATGCCACAGCTAGATGGCGAGGCGGGGGGAGGGAGGAAGAGAGGGAGAGAAGGGGCGTATGCAAGTACTTTTCCACGGTATTTCAAAGTGGCGAGGGTCCTATTGACTTCCGGCTTGCCGGAGTTCGAGCAGAACGGAAGAGAGGTTCCAAGGGTTGGAACTGAGAAAACTTTGCTCCTCGTCCAGGCGAAACTTCCCGCCAGCCAGGAAATGGAAACTCTCACGCCTCTGTTTCGCCTCTGTTCAGTCACGAGCACGTCGTATGCCTAGCGTGTGCCTCGCCGTTTCCTTCTTCCTCGTTTCTCTTCTTCTTCTTCTTCTTCTTCTTTCGCGATCGTTCGTTTATTACCAATGGCGCGTGTAATTCTAGGCCGAGTGTACAAGAATATATTGGTTGCTTTCGGATTTTCCGGGATTACTTCATTCCTTAATTGCATGATTTCTCCGATGTTGGGGAAACAGGCAACCGTTCTACAACACGGTTTCACGCAACACGTTACTTCGTAGGAACCTATCTGCAAAATGTGTTACAAAAGGGTTAACTATAATTACATTTGCATCGGATAATTATTTCCATAAGATGACGATATAGTTGTGACAACTACGTCATACGTCATAATAAGTTGGCTTTTCTCGGTACAACGAATTATTTCACTTCCCTTAAATTAAGGAAATTAAAGTCAAAGCTATTGAAATTCACGAGTCTTATCGCGACCATTATATCCTGAGTAAGCTTTGCAATCTAAAATCAACTGTGTTTTAATTTTAATTGAAAGATTTCTAAGCTGAGAAAACAGCGTAATTATCGGACATTCTCTCTTTTCCTCTTTTTCTTCATTTCTCAACAATCTGTCTCTATTTCTTTCCTATTTCTCTCTCTCTCTCTCTCTTTTTTTTTTTGGTTTCAAATTCGTTACGATGCTTCGTAATGTCACATTCGATGTAAAATTAACGCGATGCGATTTTTGTGTTTCCAGGACGCTGCCAGAACGCGGATCCACGGGAGCAGTTGGGCAGCAGGGATGACGCGAGGAAAATAGGCGATCTGCGCGACGAACTGCAGGCTGACGATGCGGACCAGTCGTATGTGTAAGTGCTTTATGCATATTTGATGCCATTCGATCGAACGTGCCGGTTATCGAGCAGCTTTGTGCTCGAGGAAATCGAAGCAGGACATCGATCGAGTTTGTAAATTGACGAGCAATCGTTTGGACACTGTTAGAGATACACTTTTCTCTCTCTCTTTTTTTTTTTTTTTTTTTTGAATTGTNCACACACACACACACACACACACGATATAAACGCTTGAGGGATTGAACGCGTTTATACACCAGCATAAAAGCTTTTATTCAGTTTCTGTTACATGTTGGATTGCCATTTTTTTAAGAAGAAGACCAAAAATACATACCACGAATTTTTCTCATAGGCAATTATTAAATGGGAATGTTTCTAAGAATTTTATATTGAAATTCTTTTTTAAATTGAGTGGTCACAAAGTCACTCCAAGAAATTAGAACATCTGGTGTAGAGAATATTAATTTACAAATGGAAATGTTTGATTTGAAATGTAGCATCCGGATTTACAAAAAATGTCTATTCTTTTAATGAAATATTCTACCAGTTCTATATCCTTTCTAGTAGAAACCAATTTTAAATAATTAAATAATGCATTTCTATTTATAAATCAATAACAATGTTTTATTTCGTGGTGACCAATCAAAGGTTTCGAAACTACTAGTAAATTGTTCTGCTATTCTTTTTAACAATTTGGCTTGAAACGAAGATATAAAAATTAAAATCACATTTGCGTATCTCAAAGGAAAAAGGAAAAAGGATGGAGTTCTTCATTTAATAATTACCTATAAGAAAAATTCACAATATATTTCAAAATCAGCTTTCCGCTGATTCCCATCAAAATCCCATTCATTTACAATAGAAATATTAAAGAGCTTAAAGCTTAAAGAGGTTCATTCGGGACATTATGTATGCTAAAGGGAGAAGGGCCATCATCGCCAAGTACACAGTCTTTCATTTTATCGCGAAAGAAAGACACAAAGATAGATAGATAGATAGAGAGAAAGAAATAAAAAAAAAAAATGGTTGACTATGTTGTCCATTAGCTGGGATGCGTCTCTCGAGAATAAAAAGGCGCTCGATGAGGATGGGAGGTCGCTCTCGTCTCGAAACGCGGCAAAGGTGCTGGAGACGGAAGCGGAAACAGCGCCTCGGGCCGACGGAAATAGGGACAAGGTCCTCGTACCACCAGAAGGTGCTTCTAACTCATCGCTTCGGCCTGGTTTGAATGCCAGTGAGTAAACACGTTTGCTTTTTAAATCAGACTCAGGTATAATCGTGTAACTTGCGTGCCATAAACGGAGGAAAATAAACAGACTGCAAGTGATATTTCTCGAGAGATTCTTTTTACCCGTGACGAGGAAAGTTTATACGGAAGCTTTACATACAGATTATTAACGTGATTCACATAGCTTTTGGGGAACAGATGATTCTGAAGATTCAGGAAATAATTCGTTCATTCATCCATGTGTAAAAAGTTTTTTTTAAATTTAAAACAATGTTAAAGAAATTTAATTAACACTTACCTACTTATCTTTCTAATTATAAAGAGGGAAACCTTAACTTTTGTGCCTCGTTATGTTCACCTCGGTAAATGAAAAAAAATTTCATACACAGAATTAGTAAATGTTCCAACTTCATAACTACAAGTGATTTAGAAATTTAAGATTGAAATTTCCAGTACTACGTCATCGTTGTCTACATACCAGACCGAAAACAAAAACAAAATTGACGGGTGAACTCTCGTTCCAGCAGCGTCAACGTCGATCGGCCGTCGAAAGGGTGACGCGAGCGACGCAAGATCGCGCAAGAAACGTCGCAGGAACAAAGACTCGAGGAGCTCTGACGTGGACCGACGGCGTGAGAATGCGGCGGAGGTGTGCGAGAACGAGATCAGGGGAAAACGAGGCGGCGGCCAAGCGAAAAGATCGAAGGACAGCGCGGCGAGACGATATCGCGCGGAGCGTCGCAGGAGGAGAAAGAACCGGGAGAGAAAGCGTGGAAGGAAGAGGCCCGGCCAGAACGGCGAGTCGAAGAACGAGTCGCGAAGTAGAACGTCGAAGTTCAAGAGAAGAATGAACGATGCGCCAGCCGAGCTGCTGCTCGGCAAGATCGATGGCCACGTGGCGGAGGACAACGTCTCCAGTTACGATTCGCCGGACGTGACTTGGAGAGGTGACCGCGCTCCCCCGAACAGCTCTGACGTTACCTCGCCGTTCGATCTTCAGGATCAATTAACCACCGAGGCCGCGAAACAGCCCACCTCGCAGACCACATCGCGCTACAAGATGTACGAGGACACGGTCGAGAGAGAGTTCTCCAAGCAGTTGGAGAAAGAGATCTCGCGGACGCGGATGGAGGACCCGGCCAGCTTGGAGAATCGTATCCTGGGTAGTTCCGTGCCGAAATCCACCCGCAGGAACACTGAACGCAAGGAGAGCAATGCCAGCAGTACCGCAAACGAGATGAAACCCGGCAACTCCAGGTACGACGCCGACAAAATGTTGGGCTACTCGCGAACCGAGGAGGACCTGCCTATTTTGGATTTGGAGAACGAGGTGCTGGCGCGGACCTTGAAGGATTACAACGCGTACATGACGTCGAGTTTGAAGCTGTCGATGCTGCCGAGGCGAGAGGACGCTGAGCGCAGGCAGAAAACCGGCGGATCGCATTTTCATGGGAAACCTATAATCGACAGGGCGGAGTTGGACAGGCTTGGCGGAAAGAAGGACGCGGAAACGGCGAGCAGCACCGCTGCGTACGAGGACGATACGAAAGGGGATTTATCATGCATAAACGGGACGTTCGTGCCGGCGCCCCTCGCTCGCCATGCACTGATCAAATATGTAAAGTAAGTGGCTTTTAGCATGAATAATTCAGCTCATCTCGAACGTCGGCCAGGTAGCCGGTTTCATCGCCGATGCGATTTCCCTCCCTTTACGAGGCAACGATGATATGTTCCCTCGCGTTTGTGAAACTTGCGCGCCGCATTATGATCGCCGGTACGCCGAACAGCCAACCAGAATGGTAGTAATTAATGCGGGCTTTTTCTGCATCCGATGTTTTTATTCGTTCGTTGGTAAATAACTTGAGTGAATGTGGCTCGATCGATCGAGTTAGATTGCTGGTTTTTTGGTTGATTCTTAGATAGAGAATTTGTTAGCAAATAATTAGAACATGGAGTTCACGAATCTAGTATTTTGTTTATAGTTGCATAGCTTTCTTTTCTTTAAATTGTATGGTTTATCTATGTTTGTATAATCTTTATTTAAATGGAAACTTAAATGAAAGTATGCGTTATTGGTAATATTGTTTGATTAAGGGACATACGTACGTATATCATGTTATCTGCATAAAATCAATAACATATTGAAAGCGACAGTATTTAATAATAATTAAATTGATTTACAACAGATTCGTGGTTTGATTAACTAAATGTCTTTGCAAAGGATCGTTTGTAAAATTGATATTACACACATTAATTAGTAATAATTGTTATATTGGTACAATAATGGCAGTCGTGTAATTAAATTGAAATATCGACCCAGGTTGNTGTAATTAAATTGAAATATCGACCCAGGTTGATTATTATTCACGAGTATAATACTACTTTCAAGGATCCAAAATTAACGTTTTAAATTGCAGATTAAATCAAATTTGCCTTTCAAAATTCAATTTAACTCTCAACAACATAGGTATCATCAGGGGATCGTAACAATTTACAGTTTAAATTATTTAACTTTAAAATTGAATTTTATTGCCAATCTCATTNTGATTATTATTCACGAGTATAATACTACTTTCAAGGATCCAAAATTAACGTTTTAAATTGCAGATTAAATCAAATTTGCCTTTCAAAATTCAATTTAACTCTCAACAACATAGGTATCATCAGGGGATTGTAACAATTTACAGTTTAAATTATTTAACTTTAAAATTGAATTTTATTGCCAATCTCATTCCTCACATCATCACGGAGAACGTAAGCTACAAAGTAAAATCAAATATCCTAAATTTCAGTGATCATAACATCAAACATAAATTTGTTAAACGTACCCGCAACAAAACGCGTGGCAGTTAACGGCAAATAAATAAAAACACTTTGCCTCGTGCGTAACTTCACAACTGGAGGGAGGGAAATTTTCTTTCACTATTAAAAGAATAACTTTTATTAATTGTTTCTTCTGCTTCTGCATTAACTTCTCATGTTGAAAGAAATTTTTATAACTTGCTCGTCAAAGGTCCGGAAAACACTTGAGCGTTGGCGCAACTACGTAACGAACTTTCAAACATTTTCAATTTTTCAAAGTACTGAAACTTTCTCGGATGGTTGAAAGGGAAACGTGACTGGCAAACCTCGTGAAACGAACGCTCCGTCCCCGAGCACTCTGCGTGAAATCTTCGAGGAAGTACGCCAGCTACATATGTATATGTCCGCCTTCCTTTTCCCCCGCTTTCGTAGGATTTAGTCGAAAGGTCGATAATTGCTGTTCTTGCTGTTTGTTCCGTTTGAAACGAACCTTCTTCATCGTGCAGAACGAACGGTTCCTTTCAAAGACAGGGACCTCTTTCGCCGCTTTGGCGTGTTCTTTAATCGGGCACACGCCTCTGCTCCACACCGTGGCAACGTGTCCCCTCTATTGCCGCTTGTGAAATTTCCCCTCTTTTCATCAGAAAACTGAATTACTGGGACAAGTTCGTAGCCCAGGGATTATNCGGAGGGGGGGGGGTGGGGGGGGTGGGGGGGGGGGGGGGGGGGGGAGCTGTGAACTTTTTTCAATGGTTCGACGTGCCGGAATTACCTGACAGCGCAGTAAAATATAAAAAGATGGTGGAAGCAAGGGAAGTGACTGTAATGGCGAGTAAATCTTGATTCGAGCGAATGTTGAATCAAAAGGAGCAAGCGAATGTCAAAAGTTTGGAAAGATATTTGGAATGACATTGGGAGAATAATGGCGGGGTTCAAAGTGAGAACGAATATCACGTGGATTTAAATCTACCTGTTTTCTATAAATGTTATATAGATGCTTTCGTTATTATTTTATTTCATGCTTTCATTTTATCATTGTATTACTTATTCTGAATTTCTTTCCTTTCGTTTTGTGTTTTACGGTTTATTCAAATGTATTCTACAATTTTCTCGATAAATATAATTTCCTCAGTATTTATTTTACTTCGTAACTTCTCGATGATTCTGTACACCTGTATCACGTGTTACACGAGGAAGCTAAATTTCAATTATGCTATCGAAATTTGATAGACTTACGAGTTTATAACGGATCATAAACTCTTTCGTGAAACTCTACATCACCATGTTGGAAAATATCGATTAGTTATTGTATGTCTACCAGCAGCGTAAACTTTTGAAGTTGACGTAGTAACCAATCAGGGGATTAATTTCCACGGGCAACCAAATGCATACAAAAGTTTGCTAGAAAACCTCTCTTGTACATTACTTTCTCGGCTACGAACTTTTCAAGTATCCCTCCCGTTCTTTTTTGGGAAAATCCGAGAAACGAAAACCAGTTTATCTAGGTTCATTAAAGATTTTAATACAGAAATTTTAAAATGCAAATTTTAAGCACCGTTTTAAGTTTGAGTAAAGGAAGAGCAACGTAATTTCAGCTAAATCATAAAACGCTCAATGAGTAAGATAAATGTCTGCAACATTTTTCTAGTGATATGACAGTTTTGGGTTTATATTCTATCAACAATTAATTATTAATAATTACATTATATTAATATTTTTCAAAAATATAGCAGAGATTTAATGAAAATTCTATAATACTTATAATATGAAAATATTAATATAATTGATATGTCCGTATATTATATTAAAATGTCGTGATACATTTATCGCTAATTGTTAAAATTTATAATAATATAAATTCACATTATATAAAATAATCTTTGCAAATTTCTAAAAATATTTCCATTTGCTGTTCCCCCTCTCAAGATCGTCGATACCAGGTCACGAATACTTGGAAGCCGATTACGAATGTGCTCCTGGATATTACATGGTGAGCAAAACGACCAGACTTCTTTGCAGAAATCGTCAATGGATAGGACAACTACCAAAGTGCAAGATCAAAGCGAATTTTGAAGGTGCGTGCATCGAGGCTTCGTGCGACCACATTTGCAAAGAAGTCGACGGCAGGCCAGTCTGTTCGTGTTACAAAGGTTTCCAGCTGGACGGTGATAAATGTATCGGTAAGTTATGCTATCAACTGCTTTGCTTGCTTTCATTTGAACACCGTACAACTAGTTTACAGATATTTGTGCAAGTTGATTTTTCTTCTTTTTCAACGATTGAAATTCGAACGAAGGAATGTCGAGTTTATTTTTAAAAAACGAAGTATCTTGTGTCTGCCGTTTCATATATTTCATATCTTTAGATTTATTTGATATCTATCTGTTACACTGTTATTTCGTATTTTAATTTACAAAATGTGTTGCGCCAGCAAAATATTATTCACGTTTACGATGTAAAGGTGAATTCAAACGAAAACAAATTTATCGATTAGACGAAGGATTCGTTGAGAAAGAAGGGAACATATTTTTTTATTAACAACGAATGAATGTAAATTTCTACTATTACGAAATACGAAATTTGACCGAACATGGACGGGGATTTTTTCCATCTTCTTAATGTTATAACGAGTACTTTATTATGGATATTTTATGCATTTTGTGCACGTTCAAATTTCACACGAATGCGCAAACATCTGCAGACTATTACAAATTTACAAATACCAGTCTACGTATAATACTTAATTGGTCACGTTTATACTGTTCTACTGAAATGATATTTAGTATATAATGTATTTGGTTATGGACATAAACATGCACATTTCAATACATCCAAATTACTCAAGATTTGCATTTAGAATTTCAAGTATAAATATAATCGACACAGAAATTAATTCTGTATTTACGTCTGTTACACATTATAAACCATATAAATCAGGCAATATCATTCATTTTCGTATTCAGCGTTGCAAATAATTGTTCACTATTTATCACTGATTTTGTCTCTTATTCTCTAAAAGCTAAAACACAAAGCACACGTATGTATCGCATGCATAACGTGAACAATTAGGTGTTAAGATATTTTTTTCCAATCTCATAAAACAGAAACCACGACGTTCTTCTATCTTTCATTCATTTATTTTAATTTTCGTGTTTTATTATAATTTTCATTGCATCGATCAGGTGTAATCCTCGTAATATTTTCAGAAGCAGATTTTGTAGGATCGTTTTCGGACTCGCGCGACCTGCATAAAGTATTTTCCACGTGTCGTAAAATTACCATAACGTTTCGCCGTCTAATAATATTTTGATAGTTCGTCGAGTCGAAGATTTCTCTCGTGTTTTTACTCTTCTGGTCTCTCTCTTTCTCTCTCTCTCTCTCTCTCTCTCTTTTTTAAAGAAACACGAATAGTAAAACAGAGAAACGATACCGTTTTCCCTCGGAAGACGAGCTGTCGGGACGTTGAAAAAGAAATTTCTCGAGATGAAATATCGACAGGATCGACTCGTTGAAATATTGACAGCTTCCGCGTTCTGCAGGAGACAAGTCCTTCCTGTCCGTATTAAAACATCAACGATTTCGTTTCAGAAGTACTCACTTGGCTGTTGCTTGCTCGTCCGCGGGACGTATCGGCGCTCGTTCCTCATAAAACTGAGGGGCATCGCTATAAAATTTTATTCCGAAGTTCGTTTATGCATTTTGAAACGGAAAAGGGACAGATCCCAGATATCGGGAACGTTGCCCCGGCGTTTCATCTCTTTCTCCGTGTTCCTCCGGTTTATTGCCAAGACAGATTCTCATTTTAAAAATGGATTTTCAAGCTGCCTCTCGGTATTAATCACGCTCGAAATATCGGGGGTAGAAGGATCGCTGATGAATTTTCTTAAATCGTGAAGTAGTATTCCTTTTTAGGGAATAATTTGAAGCAATCGTTAGGATTCTCGCGATAATTGAAAGAAAACGAGATTAAAGAATTCTGTAAAGAAAATTGCATTGAAAGAGGAGAAAGAAGTGGAAGGAACAAGGTGAGCAAATTTTATAAATTGAAGTGTTCCTTTTTTGGTGGAGCTTCATTCATTGAAATGTGTAATTGAATACAGGAGGGGGCAAATTGTGGGTTGAAAATGATATTGAAGGTATAAAAAAAATTTTTTCCTTTCTTAAACTGGAATATCTCTCTTTCTGAAATTTCTTTGAAATATTTCTTTTGAAATGGAATTTCTTTGGAACATAAGTAGGATTAAGAAATCCTGGGTTGAGAATTATATCAAAAATGTGGGGAAAAAGTAGAAAGATGAAACGTGTACTGTGGACAAATTTTTTTAAATAAAAATTCGCCCTTTCGCGACGAAGTTTCGTTGGATAAATCGTAATTGGCAACAATTGAATAGGAACGGGAACGAAAAATTCCGGGGTGAAAATCCCGTTAGACGCAAATTCAATAAAACTTCGTTAATTTAAGTTGAACGAGAAAGTAGTTTCAAATCAAGCGAAAATTCGAATTAACGGGCTCTTGGAAAAATTAGCTTCTACCGAACGGGGGAAATGTCGTTAATCTAGACGAATCGTAAAGACAGGTAATCCGAATTAGTTAAAAGTCCGGCTTAACCGAGCCTGGTAAAATAAAGTTCATTCCATTCCACACACACACACACACACACACACACACACACATATATATATATACGTGTAAAAAATAGAAGAATAAATTGCACGATTGGAATAGATGGAAGGAACAAGAAATACGAAGAATAGAATGAAATTTTTAAAACTTTGTTTCTGTCAACGACAATCAGTTGCATTTACGTTACTATTCGTTAATTTTTTTTTTCCATTGCAGGATCTTTGCATTATCTCGTTTTATCTCACGTAGGTGACATCGAATTTTTGAAAAAGTTCAAATTTAAATAAATAAAGGGAAACGGGGAGATAATTTTAGAAACAAAAGTGTCATTGGAATCTGTTCTCTTATTACTGAAAAATTACTTCTTGGATTGCCTTCTTCGAAATAATAAAATTGAGAGTCAGGAAATCTTCTGTAAAAAGTCTCTTTGATATTGATATTTTATCAGCATCGAGATCTAACTATTCGTCATATTACACATTAAATAGACCCCGGGATTAGAATTATTACACTAAATTGCTCTTACGAAAGAGCATAAGGGCGATAATATAGAATTATAATATAAAAGCAATGTAAAGACAATGTGTGTCTGTCTAAGTGTGTGTGTTAAAGCATTATTACACTCATGATGGATTATCGATGTGATGAAATGAAACCAGAAACTTGTAGCATGTCGCGGAAGTTAGCCAAATTCCAGAAATTACACGTACTCGTTGAAATTCAGATGTGAACGAATGCAAGGATAACAAGGGAGGTTGTGAACATAAATGTGTGAACAGCCCGGGATCCTTTCGTTGTGAGTGTCCAAAAGGGATGAAACTAAACGAGGACAGATTCACGTGCAGTGGTGAGTTATTTGCATCGGAATATACATCCTCCGTGAAACGAACATATCGCTCTCTCTCTCTCTCTCTCTCTTCCCCTGTCTCTTTCTCTCTCAATATCTCTCTCTTTGAAAAAGCAACAAGTGTAACCACGATGGTAAAAAGCCTGTGCTGTTCCATCGATCGACCATTGTTGGAATTTCCGATCGTCCGTTTCTCATTTGCTTAGAAACATTAGTGATTCTTATTTCTTTGAAATATTCTGTTCGATCATAACTTGATAATTTATTATTTTATATTTTATTTATTTATTTTTTTATCTTATGTCGATTGATCATCTTCTGACGTTTTTCTTCTGTGTTTTCATTTATGTTAATGAAAAATGAAAAGCAGTGCAAAAGACATTTCAGTTGAATATTACAATTAATTTAATAGAATTTGCTGAAAGAAATACCGTAAGCTATCAGAATGATTTCCATCGTTGTCAGTGAAATTTCATAAGGAACAAGATTCACGCAATTATCTTTCTGCAGCCAATGAAAACAGTCGCGTGCTTTTCAAAATTATAAATAAGACAAATCTGTGTAAAAGATCTGATATTAGTCAGATATTCTACATTAATCTCTGCACGAGCAAATACTCAATTCTGACTAATTAATCTAATTTACACCACTTTTCATTCCCTCGTATATTATCATAATTAACCAAACCACAAGCTAGTTCAACATCCACGTCATTCAATTCAATTCAAACTCGATAAAGTGAAATAAAGCTCGGCACGTGGAATTAAAATTACTCGATCGTTTTGGCCATGTAGATATCAACGAGTGCCTATTAAACAATGGGCACGGACCTTGTCAGGATACGTGTCGGAACACCATAGGCGGATATGAATGTTCCTGCGACGGTCTACAGGACACTGTCCTGTCACCTGACAACCACACGTGTCAGGACGCAGGTCCCTGCAGCGTCAACAACGCTGGATGCTCTCACACTTGTCTCTCCACGATGGGACGAGTGTTTTGTCTCTGCCCTGATGGTTTCATCCTAGAGGACGACTGGAAGACTTGTCAAGGTAATAGAATTCCCTCCTCCAGGAATGGGAAACGTGTGTAATATGAACGTGTGATATTCCTTCCATTTAATCGTCCTTTTTTTTTCTTTCTTATCAAACAAACTGTATTGCGAACTGTTGTTAAAAGTGTACAGAGTACTAATGGAAGCTTTTTGTTAATTAACAGCACGTTTCCAACGTGCTTCTTGTCTTTCTGATTATTTATTCGAACGAATGTATCATCAATCGTCCTGTGTATATTTAATTGCGGTTCTTCAATTCTACTCGACAGAATTGCATAAATTCAAAAATTTGTAAAATATCTACACTGAAGAATTACTTATTTCTTGGTTATTACGCAAGATTTAGCATACAAGTTTTCATCGTGATTTCCTGGAAATGTGAAATGGAAAAGAAATATTCGAATAGAGAACACAAATAGGAAACACGAAAATTTATTGTATTGTCGCATGTAAAAGGATAATAGTTCCTTTTTTGTCTTCTGTTGAACAGTGCAGTGCAATTGCACGAAATATCCTCTTTTTCATCTATAAGAGGCTTTACTGAAATACATAAAAGCTTCATATCGGAAGAGTATACCGGAGCCCATCGTTGCTCCATCTCAAAAATTTACAATAGAAGTAAAAACCATTAATATAATAAGAGATTCCATTTGTTGAGAAGAAATTTTGAACGTCGCTCCAACTGCGTGGAGACTTAATTAAATAGAGAAAAATGTAATTTCGAATTTTGACTATTTGTACAAAAAAAATTATAGACGAATTAAATATTGAAGAAATTATTGACAAAGGAACAAAGAGGAAATTTCATTTCAGTATTGAAATGTGTGAACAATTAATTTATCCTCAAACTTCCAATTTCCTCATCGAGATTTAATTAAAAATTTAACTGATTTGCAATGTTTACTCTCACTTTAAATTTTCAGTCTCTCCCTCAATTTCAACTTTCATAGTCGAATATTACTCATTTATATAATTCCATTGAGAATCAGATATTTTTCCACGAAAAAAATTGAACCAGCTCGAAGAAAGATAGAGGAACAAAAAAAAAGAATTTTAAACGTTTCTTTCCCAGACGTGGACGAATGTGCCCAACCAGATTTGCAAACGGAAATGTGCCGGTATGGTTGTATCAATACGCCAGGATCTTATCGATGCGCCGAGCCAATGGAGTTGAAGGATCAACCGATACTGGACAGCTTGTCGATCACGTGCCTGCCAGGCTACGAGGCAACCCCCGATGGAACTTGTATCGGTAAGTGGTTTAATCCGTACGGGTGATTTAACAGGAAGTTGGATTTGCCAGTTAAGCCCCGCGGCAGACACTTTTCACTGCGAACATCCACTCTGCCCTGTAATACATTGTACTTCGGTTGTTCCACGATTCTTGCGATTCGAGCGGGATTTTCGTGGTTTGCGAAACAGACCAGACCGATTTTTAACGCGGCAAACGAATCGACGCGCGATTACGAAAAGTAGCACGTTAATTCTTTTTTTCTTTTTTTTTAATGATAGTTACAACGAACAGAGTGAAGAGATGAAAAGTTATCGACTGTTATAACTTTGCAGGGAAAAAATCATACAGCAATCTCCACTTGGTGCTGTTTTACAGCATAAAGCGTTTACCTTGAGAATCTTGATTTGAATCTTCTTTTCTTTTAAAAAATATATTATCACATTGCGTGAGAAAATAAAGATATTCTTCACTCTCGGAAATTGTGAAAATTCAAACGTNTTTATCTTGTCTTGTCTGAGTTTGTTAGTTTTTAATGAGAAAGTTGTTCTGTCTTTTTTCTTTCATCGTATTCACTTTCGTGTTATTGTTATAGGTATAATGAATATGAATATTCACTGTGCGTGTATAATAATCCATATAACTCGACTATTGTTTTAATATTATTCATGCATAATTGGTGTTACATTCGTTGCTTTCTATTTGTACGAAATATTTTTACAAATAGAAATACGAAAAATATATATAGATAGAAGTTACCGTGAATAAAACGAAAGGAATCGTCGACTATGGAACTTTATATCTAAATGTAAAATTATCATTCAAAATCTTGTAGCACTCATCAGTTTTATATTCATATGATATAAATAAACTTTGTGTCGTTTCAATAACAGCATCTCTGATAACATAATTTTATTTGCCGAGGGAAGCCTGGTTTTATTCAAAATTGATAGAGTGCTTCAAATTTTTATGCGATAATGTACACAGGTACTTATAATTAAAGTGATATGATTAAAATATCACGTGCTATAGATACTTTTCCAACATCTTTTGTTCAATGATCTGAAACTTTTAGCATAATTGAGCTGATACTATTATTGAACTCTCGCAAGTTCTCGACTTTAAACATCGCAGCAGTTTCCGAAGAGAAAGTATATCTGGATCTCCTGTCAAGACTTTTGTTTAACATAGTATTTTCTTCCTTCTTTATCAGGTCTGTTCTTCCCAAACGATCCTATAAAAACTACACGTAGAGAAGTTTATCCAGATATTATTCATATTTCCTTCAATCTGGATGAACTTCTAGCTCTTCCACCAACTTGCCACGATTTTGTTAAGTTTTCTACGACGACATCGTTCCATTCGAAGCGAGGAGAATTGTAACTTCTCTTTATCCTCTTGGTATTTTCATTACGCTTCGTCGATGTACCTTGAACATCGGCAAATTCGTAACTATCCTCTTAGGATCTCCGTTGCTATCGTATTTTCATTCTTCCCTCTCCCCCTCTCTCTCGTTCCTTTTTCTTTTCTCTCTTTTTTCTCTTCGTTTTTAATCCCTAGTTTTCGTTATAGCTCATCTGGACGTGACGTTTCGCTAGCCAAGTGCTTTCGCCGACGTTGTTACAAGTTCAGAAAATTGTTAGAACACGTAACGTTGCGTAAAAAATTTCTCTTCGCGGCGTAAGTACCCTTTCCACTTTTGTGGGGCACGGCGTTTCGTTTTTGTAAGTGTCTCATTACCGGTTAACTTCGTGCACTTTTCGCGAGTGCCTGTTTCCCTTCCGTGCAGAGCGCGTACGTGTGTATCTTGTTGCTCTTGTTTCGTCTTGAATCGTAGCAAACGTAGCAAACGTCTTGCACAAGCATCTTGAATTGTTGTTGTTTCACGTTTACTCTTCTTTTTCTTCCGCTTCACTGATGATTTTTCTTTTTTTTTTAATTTTAGAAGATCGAACGATTGAAATCGATCATTCTTTAAATATTGGAAAGGATGAAAAGATCTTTGGGACATTGAATTATTCAATCGAATTTCTGTATAATAATATTTCTTTTCCAATTTTACGAATTCAACCAAAAGAAAGAAAACGAAAGTTAGATAGAAATTTCTTTCATCTACGGAATGTTAAAATAAGTACTATATCTTCGCATAACTCTATGCATTTTGTCGAGTTTTTTCATTTAAAAATTTCCCAGACATCCAACAATAATTGACGACTTCTCGATGGATCGAGCTCCAATAATATTAATTTAGTGTCAAAAAAATTATTATTTTAAATAAAATTTTCGTTTCGAATCACGCCAATCTTCGAACCAAATGCAACAGAGATTCGTCAGTTTAACGTGTCTTTACTCTCTTCTTATTTTAATTCTTACTTAATTTTATTTACATATTTATCATTCCACGACAGAAACATGTTGTTGCACGTGATGCACGGTTCGTCGAAAAGTACGTCCTTAAATTTTCCAGTCGGCGAATTATCATAAATGGATCGTACTTCTCAATTAATCGAACATATCAGAACATGCTGGCGATTAATTCGGGCAACTAGTCGAATATATTTATCATAAACAGGACGAGTATGCAACAACGGGCGAAGTTTTATATTTATATTCGAGCATCGGGACACAAATAGTGGGATAACGTAATTAATACTGTGCAATTAAATGAGGCGTTATACCTATGCAAATATGTCGCGGAATGTTTGATAAACTGGCGACATAAATCACGGTGAAAAAAAAAAGAGGAAAGAAAAAAAATGGCCGCGAAGGAAAAGCAAACAGGAGTGGCGCGTGTTTTTTGCTATCAGTAACCTAGTTCTCTAACAGAGAAAAATTGCTCTTCTAGTCGCAAAATTGAAATAAACATATTTGGATGTTTTTAGTTTGTCGTCGAAAATTCTAATTGAACAAATTAAATATACAAATAATACAAATAACGAATTTAATTATATTATTTAAACAATACTCTGTTGTGTATTAAGAGATATTATTGTTATTCATTATGTTAGATTATGTAGAAAGCTTGTTTGTTTTCGATATTACGTTGAACGTTATAAAGTAACTTTATTATCGTTAATTATAATAATAGTTTATTACAGTCAATGTAAATTTATTATTATTAAGTTGAAGTGGATAGCATAGATTTCTTAACCGTTGTTTTATAAAAATAATAAAAACAAAATGGATATTCCAAGAGCTTAGCGAAAGAATTTTAATTAGAAAATTAAAATTAAAGAAAGAATTTTTCATTATGCGCATTGGATTACAGGTTTCTTTCGTCACACAGTCCAACGAATGTGTTGGATTTATGATGCTTAAAATTATTAAAATAATTTATTCAAGTAATATTAGAATATTCAGTTATTTAGAGACGATTTAAAGAATGTTGAACTCTGTATATTGAAATTTTTTGACAAAAAGGAAGAAAGAAAGAAAAAAATGAAAGCTTTGGAATAAATGATTGAACAAAATGATATACATATGCAGATCGATTAAATGAATCTCATCTCTGTTGAATATTTGCAAAATTAAATAGAACATATTACGATTAAAGGAAATTATTTTAAGCTACTGCAATTCATACTTATCGTAGATTATTGCTAAAAAACAATTCTTCATAATTATAATATAAATTTTTCAAAATATTTTTCGTAGCTTTTATTAAAAGATATTCGTTCTGTCGAGCTGTATATATATATATTTCTTTTCAATTAAAAAATTTCACCGAACATAATAATTTCCCCGTAACGAAATAATTTAAATATAATTTATGCAAACGCCATTGTTACGCGTGGCACACACGTTTCAAATATCGCGACCGATTATTTCAATAAGCTTGTAACAACGTACCATTGTTCGGTAATATAACATTCTCCTATTATTGGTGGCTTTTACGGCACGCTGCCAATTAGTGTAACTAGTAACAATGAAAACAATGAGCAGTCGAGAAAGGCGAGAAACGATAAGAGAGAAAACACATTAACAAAGTTAACAAGGCAACGAAGATTCTAGTTAGAAGGCAAAGGGCATAAAAGCATATATTACAAGGATAAAATGTTCCGCGCATGGTTCGACTAAATTTGCGTATTTTATACGTACATCGGTGTTATCACAGTGTACGTGACACTCCCGATTTTGACTTTTAGATTATCTAGCTGCCGGATGATAGCGTCTACTGACAAATGGTCGTTCACCATCGATGTCGAAAGCACGTGCGCCAAATCAAGCGAGTTACCGAACGAATGTATAAAATATCCAAAGTAGGGGATTCATTATAAGTTTTAGGTAATATGAATCTCTATTTAACCCCTCGAACCTCGAGGATCTACCGATCCCAATCGCTTCTGACCCACATCGGAGAATTGTAGATACTCAGTATCTAGTGACGTTTAAATTATATACGGAAAGGAAAAAGAAAACGAAAATATTTTATACATTTATATATATGACTTTTTGTTTATTTACTATTTAATACAGAAAACAGTATTCTGCTTGCCGGGTTGATGGTTCGAGGGTTAATTGTGTTCATAAAAATATAAATTTGCATAGAAATTGGAAGTCTAGTTATAAGAAAAAAAAACATAGTAATTTTTTTGCCATTGTTCTTCCTCTCCCGGTAAATATGTACATATTTCACGCGTTTGAAATAAAAAAGGAAATTAATCTTAAAACATAAGACACATCGTCGTTTTTTTCAAACTGTGCATAACTCTAATTAATAAATAAATTAAATTAATAAAGTGTTAAAAATTCCTTAAATATTGTTCTAAATTCGAATGACACAAGCATAATTATGATCTTATAATGAAAAGTTAAGATGTTAAGAACGAATTCTATATTTTTAAATGATCCGGCACAAATTCATATAGTTTTCAAAGTTTAAGGTTTTATATTTTGTCCCCCGTCAAGTGCATAAAATCGCGACGTATAAAAAAAAAAAAATCGAAAATTTCTTTTTACTGGTTTCAAACACGAAATGAAACACGTAGAAATTACACGAGATGTTCTTATCGTTAGACAAATGTCGAGCGTCGAGAGTTATGTAACAGCGATTTCCGCTCTCTAATACAGTTTCCCTCCAGTCACCTGCTGTATGGCTGGTTGGATCGATGTCTACCATATGTGCACACGAGGCTCATGAAGTAGCATAAAAAGCTGTCTAGCTCAGCCCGAGAGTTCTCAGATTTCCTCGCAAGTTTCACAATGAATAACGCATAACGCGAAGTGATAAAAATCGTTTTCGATCTGGACTGAAGGGAGAGCTACATTGGATCTCCTTCCGACGGAAGATTAATTATGGCTGGCTGCTTGAAATTCGCACCTCGATCTATCTACGTGTACGTACATGTACATCCTTATCTGTTAAAAGTCACGTGGCTTCGAAAAAGGAAGAGATGAAGCGATCCAGCTGTCCTGAAAAGTTAATAAATCGTGCGTAAATTCTGCTTCTTCAAGCAAATGCGTCCATCTTCTGATTATCAGTGAAATTTCCTCTGATCAGATATCACGCATCATTCATATCAAGAATCATTTTTTTGAGATTGAGAGATTTATATATTTTATTTATATATTTTATTTCATACGGTAAGTTATAACAATGCGAGGAAATTTTTTTTATAGATAATATAAAGAGTTTTTTATATTGATCTATTTACAAAAGATTTTTGTCTCAAGATGTAAGATGGTGTAGTTAGATTAGAATTATGATTTTTCAAATAATCTATTTGAATCTTTGTAAAGAAATTTTTCGTTTGACACTCTTTTGCTCCGAGTGTAAAATGATATATCAGCTAAATTGAAATTATGATTTTTCAGATATACTCAGTTAATAGAATATAACTATGAACTATGTAATTCTGAAATATTGGTGGGTAGAAATATTTTACTTCATTTATCTTGAACTCCCCACGAAATCACGGACTCCTTTATTTGATTCACTCCATCTATAACACTACATTCTCCTGTCGACCCTCATTTTATCTTCCAAAGCTCTTCGAAAATACAAATGTCTAATCATACTAGGTTGTATCAACAAACTTCGATTTTTTTTAAACCTTATTTATTCATATAGTTTGTGATAGTTATTTTCAATTATATATTTTTCTACTGTTTCAACACTACCTACATATTTTCTTCAAATAATTATATACCTAATATTACAACGTGCAGAACAATGATAAATAAAAGTAACAAATAACAATAATTATAGTACAATAAATAATAATATAAATAATATACGGGATATTAAAAACACAGAATAATATTAAAGAATGGTACTTTTTTCTGTATACTATCGTTTCACACGTGAATGTGGGCTTCAGAAAATTATAATTAAAATTCATTTCACTACTCGGATCGTGTTAATAAAATTTAATGTCAAAACTAGATAAGAATTTTTTTTTTAACGTTATAGATACAACGTATCATTGTAAAGAAATACCTGTAAGAAAATCATTTAAAATCGTTCCCTTCGATACTGACTTTCATCGTTCGAGATCCTCGTCGAGCAGCCAACACCACAATTCACACTCCTAATACCGAAATAAATCCTCTCACGTATTCCTCTCACGTTCGAAAGGTATCAACTGCCAGTAAGAATGCTTCTGGCCAACAATAGAAATCCCGATGGGGACAAAAATCAAGTGGCGTTGTATCGATTTGCCACACGGAGTTAGCTGCCGAAGGACCCAGTAATGGGGATGGCTTCTACGGAGAAGAGCGAAGGGGATCGTTCATTTTGTCGGCGCGTCATTATCGCGCGGATAGTCCTATCGCGGCGTATCGCGACCATAGGTCGTGAAAGCGACGGAAGTCGAGCACTCTTGGCGATCATTGAAAGCGCTCGAGGCAATCGCAATCTGGCCGACCCTTGTACGTCTATTTCGGTCAATTTAACGCCATCGTGCGGACAATTGACCGGCCGGTCGATGGCTGGTCAACGAAAGAATGCAGACACGTCCGCGAGGAGGTAGTTGTATACGAATGAAGAGGAGGGTCTTCCGTCGTTCTCCCTCGATATCATCCCAGACACGATAAAAGGTCAGACACGTATATGTGTATACGTCCGCGGTAGTGGAACTTGAACTTTGCGGAATGCTGATCGATACCGGTCGGCAATGCGACGAGAAGGAAATGCTCGTTACCGTCAGAATAATGGTGGCCAATGGTGGCAGTCGACGTCGTTAGAGACAGACACCTTTTCCAATTTTACAAATGACCCGCTGGTTGTTAACTCTGTCTACCCCTGTGCGAGGTGCGAGGTTTTCAACAAATTTTTATTAGGCATTCTTTACAGGGATGAAATTTAAGGGAACGAAATGTACAATGTTTTCTGTGAGAATGCGAATACAGCTTTGATAGTCACAATGTATCGTTCTAAGGATTAATTGCCACCATAGTTGAAAGAAACAATTCCCAATTTATATGTGCTTCATAAACACATTCTCAAACACATCATTCTCACGTTACAATTCGATTCATCGTATAAATCCTCTTCTTCTACGCCTATTTGTTACAACTGTATTGATGAAACTGAACGCACATCACGGTCGGTTTTGAGAATTTTATTTATAAATCGCGAGATGGCGGAACGTAAAATAGAAACGATATTCCGTTCGTGTATTTAGTTCCATCCCTGTATTGTTCCTCGCGCATAAAAGCTGAAAATAATTTTACATACGTCTGTGTAGATATCAACGAGTGTACAGTTGACAACGGGGGCTGCACAGAAGTTTGCGAGAATACGGACGGAAGCTTTTTCTGTGCTTGCGACGGTGATGAGAAAGCTCTGTCGTCGGATGGCAAGTCCTGCATTGGTAAGTTTCTTGTCTTGTATTCAGCGTTTCATTATATATATATATATATATATATATATTTATTATATATATATATATATATATATTTATAATGGCTCGGTTAAATCTACCTATAGCAAATAGAGCAATATTCTTTTAACTTTTCTAATCCCAACCTCCGATTTTTAATATTTAATTTTCATATTGATGTTTAATTTTAATATTGAACATTGAAGTACTTTTTTCATTTTCGACAAATTTTTGATCATGCTTAATTGGATAAGAATAAAAAATTCAAATTCCAGAAGAATGAGAACGGAATGAAGACTGGAAAGATATAAAGTTAAATTGTATCGTCAGTAAATCATGCGTGAAAAATGTCGAAAAAAAAGTACAGCAATCTTTAATTTAAATACTACATTTGCCATTATAATATAAATATTATTCATGACTAGATGGCAGATATTTGTGCAAATTCGCAATAGTACATTTAGAGAAACGTTCTGGCTACCAAGTAATGCTATATTTTAAATGTTATTGCATATTATTCCTCGTTCGTGAAATACACGAAAATCCGCGTAATCTGTTCACAACGACTTATGATACGAAACAGTTCTCGAAGTACATTAAACTTTATCCTTTATACTATCCTGCTAAAATTATCAACGTACAATACTCAGCGGGGGAGGGATTGGAGCCGAAAATTTTCTTCGCTAAACGTTCCAGTTACCAGATAAGAATAGGGAGCGTCTATTAATCAAGAGACGTCTCTTTCATCATCCCTTACAATGTCCTACTCGATCGACCTACACGTCTGATGCAACCTGTACACGTCGTCCTTCGAAACGTTCCCCTTTTCTTCGGGGAGAAGTTTCGGATCTCCTTTTCATTCGACTTGTCGCCCCCCCCTCCCCCCTCCCCATCCCCAGGGATCATACATCATTCGCGTGTCTGAGAAACGCAATATGTTCCACTGACGCGGGGGAAATTTTCTCTGGCTCCGTCGTAATAATGTCATCGTGGACACACGCGCCAACGTTTCAGCTACGCTTTCCCCAGACTAATGCCTACAACACTGTCTGAGTAATACATTCCCTTTATTGCAAGCGTATTCACGGGACAACGACAAATTTGTCCGCCAGTTTCTTCCAGTCGGATTAATTCGCCATGTACCGAGCTCTCTCGTCTTCTTCCTCTCTCTGGTTTGGTGTTATGCAGCACGAACTCTACGTTTCTTTTTTCCTGTCTCTCCTGGGTGGGTTGAACCACTTTTCCGTATATCGCCGCCGGTAGTTTCTCCGGAAACCTAGACGATCTCGAACGCTCCGCACTTCGGGCGAAATTTTTCAAACGATTAGTTCTTGATCTATGTTTTGTCAGGTACCTCGTTCACTCGACGAAGGAATTCCCCCCTGATCAGTTTAAATTCTTATTTTAATCCTTCTGTTCTATACAAGGGATCGTGTTTTTCCATTTAACCCCATTAGCGGCTATTTTTCTGATTAACTCATTTCACTTGCAAATTTAGCCCGATCGTTATTAGAATATTGTTAAGTTCCGCTCTCTAACGTTAAGGGAGATTCTTTTCTGTTTTCCTTCTTCTCGAAGTTGTTATTTCGGAAACCTTATTTTATGAAATTTCGAGAATTTATGATCTTCAATTATAAATTTTTTCTTGCGTCTTTTGGATTTTACGAAATATCTGTTATTTCAATTTTTCGTAATTTTTACATGTCATTTCATCATTTGATCCTTAATTAGCTAAGCTTGAATATACTGCAGGATATATCAGGGAAGATAAAAACTTCTTATCGCAGCGAATGATTAAATCATTCGCATTCAATTGCGGGATTCCGAGCTTTCGGAGTAAGTACCGTGTTGTTCTTCATCGTCCTCTTATCAGAAAGCTCCTCTACATTCTCCACTCTGTGGCCAAATCCTCTAGGAACAATGATCCTATTCGTTAACCCTTTCTCATGGCGGCAATGCGAACTGAACAGTTATTGTGATGCCCGACTGTGCATTGCACGCTCGAATAATAGAACTACGATTATTATGAAATGCAGGGGAATCTAACGTGACGCATATCAACGAAACGATTATTGAAAATTTATATCATTTAAATCTGTTCGTTTAATTTTCAACATTATTCTTGAACGATTAAATTGTACGTTACTTATGTTTTGTTATAGTTGTTTTTCATTAGAAAAATTATAATTCGTTAAAACGATCCATCCAATCAGTATTTAATTTAAATACATTTTTACTGTAGAAGACAAACGTAGTAAACATCTTCAAATACAATCACGATGTTCACGTTTCATTAGCTAATGAAATTCATCTATAATATTATTATAGTTGAATAATAATTAATAATAGCCTTTCGTGTTTAAACAATTTTTCATTAGACGCATAATTTGAAAGATGTTTCAGGCGTGGAAGTCACTCTGTATATTACAAAAGTATAATAATAATTGATACAAACGACAAAAGAAATTAAACGTGGAGAAGAATTGACGATTTCAATCGTCAATAGTTATAAAATTGTTTGACAACGGCAGTATCGCAGGCGTATCGAAAACCTAGGGAAACGAAATTGACTAATATTGTATTCAAGAGCTGCAAACATTGAATCTTTTGTATATTAAAAGTATCGATCGTCTCCTCTACTTAGAACATGGATACAATAAAATCGAAAACGGAAGGCGAAGTATCCGTTGCACACACACACAACCTCTCCCTTTTCCTCCACCCCCACGGAATTGGTCCTCGAACTTCTCCGCGTGTTATTCCGTTTTCTGTTCGCCTGGCTTGCTAAAAATTTTCGTTTCACCGCCCGAGTTTACCCTCTCGTTTGCATAAACTTATCGGGCAATAAGAAAGAGACAAGAAGTTTCACCAGTGAAATTTGCATCGTCCCCCCTCCCCCCTCCCTTAGGTGCATGCTAACGTTTTACAAGTTCCTCGGCGAATATGAAATCAAGTGACCCAGATTGCGATTGTTTGCACAGTTATGGCGGTTCCGTCGGTCGTGGCGGGTATACGTTTCGCGACGAACCGATAACTGTTTGAATCTCATTGAATTATCGATAAACATAGCCTTTCGGATATCGGAGCCGCGAATTCCAGGTACGACACTTGAAAATTTAACTAGTTTATTCTAGTCTGCCTTGTGAAATTAGGAAGTTTCGTCACCAGAGAATCTGTCTACGATCCAGTGGATGCCAGGAGGAAACGGATCATTCTGTTAGAAGACGTTCGTTCATACTGGAACGTATATAATGTCTCGTGGTTTTATATAACCTGGTGGTTCTTTAAACGGCACGTCTGGATTAATTAATTTTGGAAGTGCTGAGTAGGTCGCAAAAATATTATTATTATTTATTTGTACATTATATTATATTATAGTTATTAGTGTCACTAATTGATAATTTTATTTCATTGTAGATAATTTATTATAAAATTGTAGATAATTTATTACAAAACTTATTATCATTGTAGATAATTTATTTATTATAAACAATATTTATTGTAAAGAATATTTATTATAAATCATGTAGATAATTTATTATAAAACACTAATAACTATATTATAGTTATTAGTGTCACTAATTGATAATTTTATTTCATTGTAGATAATTTATCGGTATCATGACTTTAATGATAATTATATTTGAAGATGTTTATTGCAAACGTAAATTCAGCAGAAATTTCCAAGTATTCAATTATATTAACAAACCTCGATATTTAATTATGCTTCTCCTTTCGGTCTATCTTTAATCCATTCGAATTTCTCTAAAGTTAAAAAATATGAAAATATTCGATTTGAAGAAAACGTGTAAAAGTATACATTTTGTACAATTTATTGGGAACATATAAAGCATTATGACAGCACATGACAAATAAAAATGATCCCACTGAATATTATATATAAAATAAAATAATGGATTCTGGTTGCTCGAATTGCGATCTCTACCAAATCTACGTATTTTCCGATTTGTTTCAAACTTGATAATCAGGTGTTAATAGAATTTCAAAACGTTCAACAAGCAAGTACACATTTATCGAAGTTGACCACAATACAAAACTATTAACCGAGACGAGATGCTGCAAATGGAAACGTTGCATCAACGCAGCATCAATCCGTTAATGGGTTAATCGATACCTGAGCCGATTATACGATCGAGGATGTGCAGTGCTGCGAATCTGCAAGATTCCCCGCCAAGTGACCCGATTTGCGCGTCGTTGGCGCGCATACAGACGTCGAAATCCCGAAGCGTTTCAGCAAGCGTTTTGGGGCACATCGTCGATACTTGGTGGCGCCATGCGGAACCGTCACGCAGCTGATTCCCCGCGCAAATGTCGCATCGATACGTGTCTATCCGTATCGTCATTAACATCCACGATTCATATATTATGCAGACGTGGATGATAATGGGCGGGAGCATCCGCCACGGATGCGATAATGCTTGGCTCGACGTCGAGGCCCGGAGTCGAGATTACGCTCGACGAGGACGTATCGACGCCTCGGTTCCGTCCGTTGCCTCCAAAGGTAGACGATTAACGCTGACAGAAACTCCCCTGCCTTCCGACAGCGCCGTGTCAGCGAAAATTTAGCTAATTGTAAGAGGATTAGGGGATTCGCGGAGGATCGTATCGAGGATCGATCCGCCTTGGCTTTGCAGGGAATGGCCGAAACGAATTCGTGACTCTCGAGACTGTTCTGTTTATCCGTGGGATTTGGGATTTGGGATATTTTTACTTATTAACTTGTAGAAACGACGAGGTGTAACTAATTCAGTTAGATTAGCGATGTTAAACGAAATCGTTCTTTGATTATTGCACTTAAATGAGATCAGATCTGATCAATCAGTTTCGTAATCTCGTGATTTAAATTTCTATCTTCAAGCAAGAATGTAATGTTACGAATACTTCAGTTTTTTAAGATTTCATAGGATTATAGAATTTAGGTGTAGTGATGGGAAAATATGATAGCTCAACTATTAAAAAAAAAATATATATATATATATATAAAATCGATAATATAAATTGATTGAAAAGAAGCTAGGTGAATCTATGTAATTTAGAAGTATATATTTATACACAACATGTTCAAAGATTGCGAAAAATATTTTACTATTACTACTACACACAAACAAATGATATTAGCTATTATTATATTTTATTGTATACATTATATTTATCATACAAGTCACATAATATATTTACACTGCCTTCACTATAGATTGGTTGGTCAGAAGTTTCATCGAATTGAACGAATTGTAGGACGGATTTCAATTTCTTTTCCAGACATAAACAACGTATCTTGTTCACCGTTGAACCCAGAGGGTCGAGGATATTTAATGTGTTCACGTTTGGCAACGCCGAAGCCATGGCGAGGTAGACGAAGAGTAGCCAATCGGCCAGGTACCAAGTGTTTCTTGAAATGTCCCCATGGGTATCAGCTTCACGGGGAGTATGAATTGACTTGTCGATCGGATGGTTCGTGGGATGGCCCGAAACACGGCGAGTGTGTCAGTGAGTAAAAAAGGTTCTCCAATTTCTACTTTTCTTTCTTTTTCTTTTAGCTGTTGTATCGTCGAATTTTTTTAGTGAAAATTTCAGCATCTATCTTGATAATCTTGATTAATAATACTTATGATTCGAAATCTTAAATTTATTATCGTGGGTTTGTACATTTTTCTATGAAAATTATAACTCTTTTGTAATAAATTAATAAGTGAAAATATAATACAGTAGAAAGCAATTCGTTAATTAATGATTAAATACTAAAATTAAAATCAGAATTTATACTATTTCGACGATAAATGTTAGTTAGAAATTAGTTTCACGAAGTATCTGGAATTTGTTTCATTAATAATTATCAGTTTAAATAACGATAAAATGTCAAACCATGTACATTTAATGTTGGCACAGCATTAGCACAGTCCATGTCTTTCAGCTATGTCAGACTCTAATTAAACTAGTTACAGGCACGGGAAATGTTGATGTTCCATTCAAAGTACAAGAAAATGCTTTCACTTGAAACACGAATAAAAGAATTAATCGAATATAGTTGAAGTAAATGTCATAAATCGTAATAACGAACATAGAGTGAATTTTAAGCGAAAAATTTTTCTTTCAATTGCATTGTAATAATATTATTCTGATATAGCTTAATGATTGATGGCAAAAATTTGAAAAAAATTATTCACAAATTGATTCTCGCACTGCAAAATGTAATACAGAAATATTTATTAAAATACACAAAGTATCGAAAATGACACATCATAGTATTTAAACCATGAAACTAATTTTCGAATTTTTTACAATGAATATTAATCTATCGATCATCTTCTTAAACCCTCTTAGTACTGTATAATTTTTCCACGTATCATCTAGAACTACAAAGCTTTGCCACAGAAACAGAAAAATTCTTTCTATTATAAATATGATTTTGACACTTCGTAAGAAATATCAAAATATTCGTTCGTCACTTTTGAATATTAACAGAATAACTAACTGTATATATCAGATCTATAAAAAAACAACATCTTTCTAAGACACTATTTCTAATAAAAAAAAAAAAATTCTTATTCCTCTTTAGTAAATTTCGAAACAATTAAATATCTTCATTTCCTCTCTTTCCATTATTTTTATCGGCAGCGATGAATGATTGATGCATACTATGGTTTCTAATTTCGTTACAGGATACAGCAAGCCTCGTTTAGAATGTCCGAAAGACGTGATCGCGGAATTACCACCAGGACGAGACGAGGCGTTCGTTACGTTCGATCAACCGTCGACGGATCTCGATTGGTTCCGATACGTTAGGTCGAAACCCTCCTGGGGAACCAGGCTCGAGGCGAATCTGACCCCGGGAGTGCACGAGATCACGTTCTTCGCTAGACACCCGGTATCGAAGAAACAGGCCAGCTGCGTGTTACGCATCATCGTCAAAGGTGATTAATTAATGCACGTGCATGAAATCAATGTGTAACATGTAAACTTCGGCGATGATAATCGGTATTGATCATCGGGCTGATCTATTAATCAACGAAGGGTAGATCAGGATGCGCGTTATCGGTAGATGGAATCAGGAACGATTAATTCACCGGGGTTAAGGGACTGTTTTAGACAACATGCAGATAGTCTTCGACGACGTATCGTTCTTGCATGGCGTTAGTTACTCGATCGCTGATGATCATCCATCATAAGAGCATTCTTTGAGTATTCTTTCGCGTGTATTTCAACATTCTTAAGAATTTGTGTCTAGCAAAATATAGAAACATTTGATTTTGAGAATTGGTGGCGGCTACATGTTGGAAAACTTTTTTTGAGAATTATTCTCACCCGACAAAAGTACAAACTTAAAGTAATTATTATAAATCTGAGGATGATGAACTAGTTTAAGCACGTAATACACTCGCATTTAATTAATAAAGTAGATACTACATAGTATCCTAAACTACTGGAGCTATTGATTTTCTACTGTTTTTATCGTAGTAGACATCGCGCCAGTCGAAAAGTTTGATATCGATGTTACGCATGGGGAAGAAGTTTATGCGCCCGTTCAAAAATCCTAACATTGAAACGACTGAAGTGTAAAGCTTTTATCAGAGAAATAAAGGAATAAGAGAGCACGATCTCTTATTTATATATTTTAGGAAACATTGAGAAAATCTAGGGAATTTCTATGAAAAATTACTGCAAATGAATTTTAAATTATTCTACTAATTTTAACATATTAATCTTCTCATACGTCGCTTCGCGCTTGATTTCCGTAAATTGTTACGATTAATTTTAATTCAAACTTCTTATCCTCAAGTATCAAAGCTCCATTAATAGGAATTCCCAAAGAACTTCTCACATTATCATCAATCACGCGTCACGATTAAGTTCACTGAAAAAAAACTCGATTACCTTTAAACTTCCAACCAAAACTTTCCAATAACTCTCCTCCCCATTTTTGGTTTAATTAGTCCCTTATTCACTTTCACCGTGTATCGACTGAAAAGAAGCTGGCTAAATTGAATGAAACACGGTCCCGCGTGGGAGCCATGATTCTCAGATATGGGTCAACGGGCAGATCTTCTGTCTCTTGCCGCGAATCCGTTCGCGGCGAAAGCGAGAATACCTGAGTGAAGGAGAGAACGAGCGAACGTATCACGTGTTTCACGCTGAAAACCTATTTTACGCCGAAATAGCCGAATGGGTTCATTCAGTCGCGTTTCCTCGGAACTTAGTGCGTCATTACGCGTTTTCGTGTCGTCGGACGCGTTTTAAAAGCTTCTGCCGTGGCACGACAGTGGCCATTAAGATTTGGCGCGAAAACGCTGCGTTCTTTCATTATTAAAAGATGCTCGAAAGTAGTGAGACTTGGTCGTTAGTATTCGTTGGGCGTTTAGCAATCTGTCGCGATAAAATTTTATCGTTGCAGCGATCTGTATTTCACGTATTTCCGATAAATTTAATAATCTTTTTGGAACCCTTAGCTAAACACTAAAATGGGAAAAGGAGAAACATATTTACAAGTATTGTACATTTATCTTGTAATTACTCAATCACTCTTCCTCTGCTTAATCGAGGCAAATTTATTTATCTTTGCATTGTTTTTAACCAAGTGCAGAAACGTAGAAGGAGAATGATTGTGCGATTATAAAATAAACATTCAAGTATAAAAGTAATAACATTTGTAAATGTATATTTTTCTTTCAATTATTATACACTACAATCACTCGAAATTTATTCGGATATAGAAGAATAATTACAATCATTTTATGTGTACGATTAGAATAGATTACAGTTGATTATAAAATAACTATTTTTATATTGTGATCGAAACATAATTATAATTGATTATAAAATTCATTGATTGATCAATTGTAATTATTTTTTTATAAAGATCGGAACGAATATATCTGTCGATTTTTACATATCATACAAATAATATCGAAACTTGGTTAAAGCAATTATGTCCACGCACCAAATTTATGGTTAAAATATATTAACACGCAATACTATATTAACACACTTGAATCCTGCACATAAGGTGTCAAGAGAGACCGATAACAGAGAAGATATTAACCAGGTCTCGGCGTCGTTCCCATGGAAATTTCGCATTTGCGACTCAAAGAAGTGTTCCTCTATCGCCGACTGGAATCCAAGCCCCGACGGTTTAATTAAATGCGTTTCCGGGATAGGGTTCACCACAATACTGTATAAACTACGGATCGTTGCCCGTTGCCCCTGCGAATTAGATTATTCGATGAATCCCTGAATGAACGCCCGACTGATTCTTGCCGGAAATCGCTGAATCCCTAGACGAGGAAATTACTCGCTCTTCCCCTGCCCCCCTGTTGCCCTTGTTTTTTCCCATTCGACGTTGAATGTCTTGAATGTTAACGCGTCCGACGAAATATCGTGCAGACGTATTTGTCAGTGTTAACGTGGAACGTCCTTCCATCGTGAAACGATCGGAGAAATGGGGCGACAAATTGAGACGCTGCCAACTGAATTTTATTGATTGAAATAATTAGCAGGGCGATTCGAGTGGGTTGAGGTTTCGTTGGTGGGAAACGTTTGAGTTGCGCGTAGGGGGGAATGTGCAGAGTTGTTGTTGATCTTCTTCTCGTCTCTCTATTTATTCTTTTTTTTTCTTTTTTTTTTGAATTGTTCTCCCTGTAGAGTGGATCAAGAATCGCCATATTTATATGAATTTATGTGTCGCACATTACAGGAAGCATTTCGAAATTTCATTAATACTGCAATATGTGAGAGAGGATTGTTACGATTAATAAAATTAACANCTTTTTTTTTCTTTTTTTTTTGAATTGTTCTCCCTGTAGAGTGGATCAAGAATCGCCATATTTATATGAATTTATGTGTCGCACATTACAGGAAGCATTTCGAAATTTCATTAATACTGCAATATGTGACAGAGGATTGTTACGATTAATAAAATTAACACTGCAACGGAAAACGGCTATTATGACGTTGGTAAATTGAAACCAATCCGGAAATGTATATAGAAGTTCATATTCAAATTGTGTATCTCTCTCTCGTCAATAATTAGTATAATCGTGTAGTAGTAATAATTAGTGAGTCAAAGAAAAAGAAAAACGTTCGAAACGTTGAATTGTTAAACTTTGTTAAAATAACTGTTTTAGAATTTGATGATACATCGCCTGCAAAAAAAAGAGAGACCCATTTCACATGCGCCAACTTAATACGTTATTAAACGAACGAACGAACTCGGGGCGAAAATTAGAATCGTGCTTCGTTATTGCCCTGTTTTTTAATTCACGAAGCACGATAATTAATAAAAACCGAAGCACACGGTTGAATTTCAAAAATAACAGTTCTCAAACATTTGGAGCTGTACACGCGCGAGAACACCGCTCCGCAGTTTTTTATAACCCTTTCGTCGAAAAAAAAAAAATAAAAAAAAATGTTGTTGCGCGTTTAAAGAAACGTGGCCTGGCAACGTCGGATAATTACAAAATGGAATTGGTCCGCGTTTAAAAAAGGGAAGTGGCGGATTTAATTAACCGCTTAATCTTTGACCTATATTCGTTCACGATCATCTGAAAAATAGCCGTTTGAAGTCGCACCAATGGAGAGAAGATGGTCTTTTGCCTCTTTGTTGGCCTCGTGTTAGCGGGGCATCGAAATTAATTCAGTGCACGCGAGCGGATGTAATAAGATCTTGCCTTATTAGTTCGAAATTAATATCATTTCGGAGCAAACAAGACTGCGGCGCGTTATCGTTTAATTGCTTTCTCAGTTCAAATTGGTATTTGCGTACGTACGTATGTGCGTATTCGTCCGTAATTGGTCGTTTTTATTCGCGTTAAATTAACTCGGCATCGCGAGATTGAAATTATTGCCGCAACATCGCGGCCACATTCTGTTATATATATTTGACAGACAAATTTGGTTAATCTTGTCGCAGAGTGACACTTATCGCTTCTATGTATTGCTGTACCGTAATTGGATGAATTTAGGTAATATTCATATTTTTACGAATACAATTAAAGGATAGAATTTTGATGTAGATATAAATGTATTAAGATTGTGTATCAAATTGCATTGTATTTTTTCTTTTTTGTACATCATGCGTGTTCCATGCATTTTTTTACATACACACAAGTGCATGAAAGTGTCGCAGGTTGCTTGCCAGTGCCAGAAATTATGAAAACATAGTGATAGATCGTAGAAATCGTAGGATAATAACTTCTTCTTTATTAATCTTCATACATTCTCTACTTCTTCATTTTCTGTTCATTAATTGCCAATTACGAGATTTCTTATACATAAATACGTTGGAAGTTTCCTTTCTCGGGAAATAGTGCATCATGTTTTATAAACATTTATATACAATGAGACGATAAAGTTTCGTTTTGATACAGTTCCCCCAAATTTTAATGTAATTAATTTAAAATTGAAATTAACTCAAGGGGCCCTGAAAATCGGAATATCGATAGAAAAGAAATTGTTTTACATGTTAAATTCGCGCTCTTGATCGTCAAAATGCTACAAAGGAAACATCAGTTGCAAATGTTCGAGATTTCAACTATCGACGTTTCTAATGGAACGAAGCAAACTCTACGTGCCAACTAACTATGTGCGTGTAATTTGCCGTTCGATATATAAAGCGCGAAAATGAAATTGTGCTGTTAGCATCTGATGGCCGTGGGGAGAAACGGAGGAGGAACAGTTTGAGCGAACGGAACGCGAAACATTCGGCAAATTATATTTTACGTCCAATTTACGCCAAACCGTGGCGGACTGTTGCACGCGCTGGAAAGGAATGATCATATTTGCGGAAATATCACTTGTAATATTAACGCGTAAACGCGCGTTTAATTGCCTCAGAAAGGGAATCGCCGATGTTACGCGGATTATACCTATCTACGTACGCGCGCCGGTACGCCGAATTAATCTTGTGTTATACGATGGATAGCGTTGAATAAGAATTAGCCGCGCAGTTGCTGAGGTATTTCGTCGGCGGATTTGCCCAGAATTTCCCTAAATAACCTACTGACGCTTGACGAATTAGTTGGTCACTGATTTTTCCAAAAATTAGGGTGTTTCCAATTGCACTTTTCGGTAGGTCGATCGATTAATGGAACGAAAAGTCCATTAGGCAGTAATGTTTTTAGAAAATGGTATCCGAATGCTTTTTCAAAGGAGCAGAAAGTCTGAAATTTGTCATTTTCACAAGTCTCGACACTTGAATTGACTTGAATTTTTGACATGCAAAATGGTGGATCCTCGTGCTAAAACTTACTGCCTTTTAATTTTTCTATTCTCAACTCTCGTTCAACTACCATTTTTTTAGAATCATTTATTTCTATACACGAATATTTATGTATGTTTTTTTTTATGTATTTTCCGTTCATACGATAATTTTTCTTCTATTTTCTTTGTTTAATGTAGTTATCCCGAAAAGATATTCATGCGTATTTGTTCAAAATCTGGTTCTAAGAAAAATGCAGTTGATAATTTTCAATTTTTGATTTCTCAATGTTTTTTACTTGATTTAACTGTCTCTAAAAAATTTATATCACACACACACAATCAATATTCCGAAAATGCAAAATAGATCAATCATGTATCTTTCATTTTCTCCACATGTATCCCCAAACATTCTTTCAAAATTTCAAATTTTTAATTTTCCACGCCACATTAACCATTTCTTTTCTCTCTAGGAAATATTCATGCACATTTGTCAAAAATAAAAATAGATGATACAAATATCTCGAAACATTTTCCTTTCAAATTTCTAATTTTCTGCACCACATAATTTTACCTTTCCTTTAAAAGGGAGCATACTTAGAAAATGGTAAAGAATCAGCATAAAAATATTTCCAGAAGATTCATGCATGATTCTGCTAGAAATAAAATACTCCAAACATATATCCTCCATTCTATGTGTTTGCTTCTGCAGAGTATATATCTCAAAAAAATTCTGCTTTCAAATTTCCAACTTTCTGCCAACCACTTACCATTCACGCAACTATCTTTCCCTTCCAAGCACTCTTTACCAGGTCTGCGAAATTTCATTGCTCGCACGACGTTTGCACGCGTTTTTTGTGCAATCATTGAAATTTTAAAGTCGCGATCGTTTTATTAATGAAACACGCGAAGTGTAATGAAAACGCGCAGCCGATTTGGCATAGTTTTTCGTGGCTAAAATTATTTGTTTGAGGAATCGAGATTTTTAAAATGTCCAACTTCATGTGTTTGTTTCAACTTTTTAAAATTATTATTATATTTCATTCATTTTTTTCATTTTCGAGGTTGGTGGACACTTAGCAATCAATATAAATGAAAAAAAAAATATCGAAATAGGAAAATTGATTTTTTTGTGAAATGTCGCGTGAATTCTCGATTTTAAATATCTCGAATTAATTAATTGTGATTGGATGAAATTTCCATTCGTTGGCGACCAGTTTCTCTCTCGACGATACAAAGAGTTTTTAATCGTATAGTTTATCAGTCCAAAAAACAGGAATGGAAATTTCAAAGCAATTTTCACGTAAACATTAATAAATAAATAAATAATGTATTCAGAATATGAATTCAACTGTGACGACAATTTAACATTAATTTAGATTCGTCGAATGATATTACAACGTTTGTTGAGAAGTTTTTTTAATTGACATTTAACTCTTTCAACGATCGAGAACATTTTTTTATAATCGATGAAAATTTTTATTTTAGACGTCGATTTACAACTTGAAGTTTGCCTCATTCAACGTGATCGATGTTTCGTTAATTTTGTATCATAAGATGGTAGATGAATACGATCGAGAACATTTTTTTATAATCGATGAAAATTTTTATTTTAGACGTCGATTTACAACTTGAAGTTTGCCTCATTCAACGTGATCGATGTTTCGTTAATTTTGTATCATAAGATGGTAGATGAACGATCGTCAAACTTTCCTCTATAAAACTTGGAATTCTTATTTGACGAAGTAGAAATGGTTTGTAACACCAAGACAGGTTGCTGCAGTAATTTCATATATTTAAATGTTCATCTAATGCAATTGTTTTATGATCGTCAAACTTTCCTCTATAAAACTTGGAATTCTTATTTGACGAAGTAGAAATGGTTTGTAACACCAAGACAGGTTGCTGCAGTAATTTCATATATTTAAATGTTCATCTAATGCAATTGTTTTATTTAAAGATACACTTGTATTATAATTGTCGATACTTTTTTAAATTTTACTTCTCCATTTCTCCATTTTCATAACGAATTAAAAAATTTAGAATTCTTTCATCCCCGTACAGAAGAATGTATCTTGCATTTCTTCTTTCTGAAAAGAATGAAATTTGACGTACAGGAAATTACTAATTCAAAATGCAAATAGTCGGGAAATTAATGTTAGATGATTGATAACGAAAGCATTATGCAATAATAATAATAATAATAATAGGCTAACGATCTCTCTAATTTACGCAACTGTGGCGTGTTTAATAACAACACTTTTGAAAATCCTATCTTCGATTGTTTTACACATATTCGTTATTTCCACTGTAGAATTTCTGACTCGATGGTGAAACTTTCGATCCACGTTCCCGACATCTGCCTCTACAATTGGGAAGTTTATTTCATTTCTGACTTTATTCTTCAATCCAGGGATCTCAACGGCTGATGTTTGGAATCACCATTTCCAGTGGTTTGACTCTGTAATTGGAGGGACATCCAGCGACGCTAAAGTTCGTGATATTTACCTCTACGAGTTCGAAAGTCATCTCTATATAATACTCCGCGTAATGTTCTTACAATTGGAGCAGTTGGTACCAAAGTATTAGAACATTATCGTTGAATATATTTCTCTTGAAATGGAACATTGATGGGAATTTTTGTCAAATGAAACGGAAAAAGAAGTGGAGGGGCGAAGAAAATAAATTGCAGTTCCATTATTATAATATCTATAGTAAGAAATTGCAATTTTCACGGAAACGTAATGAAAGGGAAAAGAGAGGAAGGGAAAGAAGGGAAGGAATGCTTGGAATATTAACTCGTCGGCATTGGAAGACTGCTCACGTAATACTAATGTCCGCTATAATAATCGTTAAAGACTGTCTTAGTCTGTTGAACGTTCAGCGAAATGCCTTCGCTTAATTGAAATAATATGAAGCCTCGTAATTCAACTTCGCGTTACTTGAAGATATTGCCAATCCAGGCACGTAACAAATTGATAAATAACAAATTGCGCGAGACTTTAACTAACAATAAGATCTCTTCTTAATTTTTCCAACAACTTTCTATTCAGTGTATTTTCTACAATTTCGCTGGCTAAGATACGAAATTTTATTCGAAATGAAGTGTAGCTTTCGCAGTTTAATCGAATCAAATGAAGGATTTAAATTCGAACGAAGCATCATTTATTCAATGTATTTTGTACACTTTAGTCGCGTAAAATAATTAAACTGAAGTACTCTGAAATTAAATAACTTAAGTCGAACTTCTGCGAATTCCAAGGAGGCTTAATATTTCAAACGGCAACATCATTGTTGAAAATTTCGTATATATTATAAATCTAAATAAATTTTCTCTACATTTTTATTTTTACGTAATTAATACACTTTCTCTCAAAAATTTAAAACACGTTGAGATTTCAAGAGAATATTTTATGAATATTTTATTTATAACACCATAATCTTTTAATTGATCATGTTTAAAAATTAAAATTATAATTGTAGTGCTCTTGTTTATCCGAAAAATTTATGTACATATAAAAGGTTTCATTTCGATTCAAAAATTTTGAGCAGAAGTGTACACAAGGTAATTATTAATATTCATTGTATTAAATATTTGCAATATTTAATATATTATAAATATCACGTTTAATAACATAATACTGAATTCAACATTTGTACAATACTTTTTATGTCATAAAATTATACTTTATATTTTTATTTCTCTACAAGGTTAAAAATTCTCATTCGAGGATTTCTCGTAAGATTTTCGAGGAGGGCACCTTGTACAATCATGGTACGAAGGGCAAGGT
>NIPQ01092834.1:13868-35228 GCA_002806875.1 Lepidotrigona ventralis hoosana
AAACCAAAAAAAAAAAAAAAAAAAAAGAGGGAATACAGTAAAACTGAAAGAAATTCAAGAGCCGGTAAACAACTCACTTTACAACTCACTCGGAGCAGATCCACGCGGAAAGCAGCGGCACTTGAAAAACTCGCGCGGCGAACCGCGCCACGACGCGGGACGACGAGATCCATGCATATTCAGTGAAACATATTCATCGGCCAACAACATGGGAAGATAACAAAAGCAAACGGACGAAGGACGGAATGAAAAAGAAGACGCGAGAAACGTCTGAACGTCGGAACGAGCTGAACGACGACGCACGTCGGCGCGACGCTTGATTCTGGTATCGTGCGCGTTTATGAATGCAATTCCGTGGAAGCGCGCAGCAGCGGCGCTGCAGCTGCGCCGGATAGTCGGTTGAGGCATGTGCGCCGAGTAACGGCTAATTGGCCACCTTTCCTCTCCGAGAGCGCGGCGAGGAGGCCTCCGCGGTCTCTCTTTCTCGTAGTTCCGACTCTCGTGCCAGTTTTGTTCGTTCTGTCGTGCGGTTCGCATCGAGACAGAGAGAGAGAGAGAGAGAGAGAGAGAGAGAAAGAGAGTCGAGGCTAGAACCACGCCACGACCAAAGGATCCACGGAGTCGCGGTCCGAGAGCCATGGAGTCTCGTTCACGCGCCGCTTCGAAACGAGGACGCTTCCTCTGATCACGCGCGGTTCATTATCATCCGCGGTTCTCCTTCCAACGTGACGGATTTTCCATTCTTCTCGCGAAATCTCTTCTGCGTGGTGTCACGTTCCGCTTGAATGGCATTTAAAGAAAGATCTTTGATTTGTATCGCGAGTATCGTCGACTTTTCACGGGACACAGTGTGTTTTTTCATCTCTCTCGCACACGAACAGAAGATTCTTCTGTTTCTGTTTTGTCAGACAGCCTAGAGGAGATTGACGTTTGAGGTTTGCGGTGAGTTCATTTTCATTCGTTTCTTTTCCCAGGCTGGGTTTTCTTTTGATACACGGCATTCGTGATCGAGATGCCATGGATATATGGCAGGAATGTTGATATTGGAGCTACCAGTTAAAGGTTTCGTTGCGGTTCGGTGAAATAAATTGCCGAGTAAATTGGACGTAATGTTGTGCTTTGGAAATGAAATGTGCGTTTGTTTGCTTGGGAGTAAAAACTCGTTAAACGGAGATCAATCGGACATTGGGATGTTATAAACGCCACATATACGTTTGTAACGATATAAATTAAATTAAACGTGTACAGTTGAGAAAGGTATAGAACAGTTTAAAATTTTTTTCTAATTTATCGAGCCTACGTGGAAATTTATACTACGTACTACCATAACGATGTAAAAATATGTAGTAAACAGCGATAAAAATGACGCTAAATATACAGTCATGAGGTATTATAGCATAAAAACTAGGTATTGAATAAGAAGTAAATAAGAGTGTAGCGAAACGTTTCTAGTATTATGGCCGTTTGAGAAACGCTGACTTACTGCATATTGTTTTTCTGTTGCAATGAAATCGCGGGCTGAATCGCGAAACGTCGATTTACGTAACTTAATCGTCATTTTTTGCTAGTGGCTTTATACCTTTGCTATTTCATCCATTCGTTCCATGCCCGTGATCTTTGGCTCTTCGAGCCAAATGCGATAAAAACATGCAAGATCAAGTAACAAATAACAGTTTCATTCAAAAGAGTACAATACGTACAAGTGCTGTGTTTTCACTGATGAAACGTCACGTGTAAAATGTAATTTTTGTAAAATCGATTTTATTTTTCTTTACAAAAATAGCTTTGTACATTTTGAGCTCGTTGATATCTTCATTTCGAAAGAGATGAACAATCTGATTCGTATTCTTAACTTGATCAATATTTGTATAAAGCGAGAGACTGCATATTTTTTATACAAGTTTTACGAAATCAAACTAACTCTTTGAAACTAAACGTTACAGAGAACTCGGCTGTATAAAAATAAAGTATGTAATCGTGCTTATGAAAATATCAATGAGTTTAGAAACTCGGGAAAAAATGATCTTAAGGGAGAATACTCGCGAATCACAATGTTCGTCTTTCTGAACCAATTAACTTTCGCCCTTTTATGTACAGTGGGCAGTCGAGCGAAAGACAATTAGTACTCGCGTGTACGACTCTCGTAATTTTTTTTATTAAACATTTTGTATTACAATCATCTGTTCTGATATTCATTATATTATTCTCGTCAATTCACAGAATTCCCATGAAATCTTTTTATGTTGCATATCACTCATTTGTTCAATTTTCTTTCTTCCAGCACGCCATATATTTATTTCTCATAACAGCAAAAATAATTGACGTATTAAACCAACTTCTTCTAAGAATCGTAGAAACTTCGCGAGCAACACCATTCACGAGAACGAATGACTAATTAAAATTAGTGTTCTTTACGCGAGCTTCATTCTAAGTCCTGATTAAGTTCTTATCTTATCGAGAAAAGTCTAATAACGCTTTCATCTATGTGGTACAACAGTGCTCGCGATATAGAAATGATTTACGATTGACAAGCTATTTATTTTTTTTTCTCTGACGAATGCATCGGAGCCGAACATGTCAGTCGCCCCTTTCCAATCGGCGAGTCGCAATTTCACCGTTTCAAAACACGATCTCGTATCCTCCTACGATCGTAAAAATCGTTACCAAGCTGCATTGCTCGTAAAGAATATCATTTGTATGTTAACTTTCTATTGGGCATTAAATCACAAGATCATAAAAATTTTAGGATTCTTAATTACTTTCAATTCAACTTAATTTTATCATTAATTCCAATCGCAAAGACAAAGTAAAGTACAAGCTTCATCTCTGAGAATAAAATTAAATATTTCGAGTTGTTTTTTTAATTTTAATTTAACGTAGTAGCGATATCATTTGAATTAGATTAATCCTGAAAAAAATAATAGAAAGTTTTCTTGTTCGATATAATAATATCGCTTTATGGAAAACTCACGATCAATCAATAAATAGTTTGATAAACGATGTCAAAATTTATTGTAGGAAACACAAGTTCAAACACTCTTTCAATTTTCTTGTTGAGATTTCAGGAGTATTTCATATTAAAATTTTATAAAATGACCATTATGCGTAGAATTGGAAGAATCGGAGCGTAGTAACGCAAGTAGCAAACCAGTTTAGCCAGTTGAGTGTATATGTTATGATAAATCAGTTCAATAAAAATGGCGATTGTTCTTTCTAGTTCTAATGTAAACAAAGAGTTCTTATATCTTGGAAAAAAAAATAGACTTCGAATCCATAACGTTCTTCTTCTTCCTGTCCTTAGGAAGAACCAATGTGTAACCACTCATTTTATTTACATCCTGTACATATAAGGTGACACAAGTATTAACCATTCTGAAGATCAACTGTTACTTAATTCGTTGGAGGATCAAACAATTCTAAGCATCATCGAATCTTTAGAATTTTCCTTCATGGCTCCAGTAATAAAAAGAAATAGAATTTGATAATATAAATTGAAATGTAATTATTATGCAGACTGACATTTAAAATAATATATAAGGATTAGGTATATTGGAAATTATTATTTGGCTCTGAAGACACATCATTGTTCCATTTAACCAGTTAAATTATCTTACAATGATTATTCTCAATATTAATATATTTGATACTTCATCGTGGACAATACTATTACTCTTCATATTTAAAAAAAAAAAAAAAAAAAAAAAAATTTAANAAATAGTGGTCTTAGATTGACAAAATATTTCCCAAGTGTTGTAAAATATTTTTCATTTTTCTACATAGTAACTTTCTCAAAGAAGTTTATTATTATCTGAATAAATATATTCTGACTTGATTTGTGTTAAAATGTATTTCAGTACGATAACTATATACGATAATTCACGGGTCGTTAACAAGTCATGCAATGTAGAGTAAGCATTAAATAATCGTAAATATGTATGCGTTTTTTTTTTTTGTATAGGACTGGAAAACTTCTTATAAGAAACAGATATCGTACAAGTCATGTTTTCAACTTCGTTGAATTCTTACCGTAGATGCATTTAAATTTTCTAAACCTTTTATAACACAAAATATGCAAAACACGAACATCACGATTTTCTAAGCTACTGGTCATTTGTTTTCACACTGCAGTGCTAAAAAGTCGAATTAGGATCTCAGTTTATTATCCAGGTGTAGTAATAGGCTTCAAGTGTAAATAACATATTTATTTTAGTGTGCACTGTTACGAATAACACAGAATAGAAATTTCTAACTTATTAAGTGCAAATGTTTGTAATTATGATTGAAGAAATGGATTCTGAAAGATTTCATCCTTTCTTTTATAAACACAATAATTTACTATATAATACATACATAAATAGAAAACTTTACTACACCGCTGTTTGTCCAAACTAAATTTGGCAAGTCATATTCTACTTCTTACATTGTTCTGTGATATTTTCAAAGATATTTTTCAAAGAGTAAGAAATAAAAAATACATTTAATATTAAAAATAAGAAATTCCGTTGAAAACTAAAAACATGACACGACATGATTCTATAAATAGTTACCTTTGGATTATAAATGATTTTGTGGTGAACTACTAAAATTTTGTATTTATATAGGCGTCAGCCGACAATTCTAAAATACCAAGTTCATCGAATTAAATTTGGTAATTTCCCAAAATCAGAAAAATCGAAATTAAAAAAATTGGCGAATCAGGAAAATACTCCAACTCGTTCGATGTTTAATAATTCAAAATAGCAGATCCTCAGCGTGTGTTCTGTGTTTCACATATTCTGATCATCGGCTTATAAACCGCGGCATAGAAAGTGTTTTTTTTTTTTTTAAATTTCAGTGACAGGCGGCGTTCGATGCGAATCTCCCTTCACCATGGGATCATCTCGAATCATCTGTTTCAGGTCCCCGCGTGTCGGAGGGCCCCTCTCCCAGTCCTTAGCGATGATCCCGCCAACGATGCACGGCCATGAATTCAATCAGCCTCTGTCGAGGGTGGTTATGGTCCGTAAAACGGATCAAAGGACGTTCAGCAAGGGTAGACGAGGCGGTGAGCCTCTGCTGGAAACGGTTACCAGGGAGACCGTCGAGCTTTTCAACGGCGGCCGCGCCGAGAGGAAGTACACATCCGAAACACGGGACATCGTCACGCCGAAGTCGAACAGGTACGCGTCATTCTCTCTTAATTGCACTGGCTGAAAGGGAAAACCCGGTGAAATCAGAAACTGCTTCCTGCAACGTGAACGAAGTGATACGTTCGACGCGCGTGTATCCCACGAGACATTTCGTTTCCGCAACGCGCGGCGAACATGTTCCTCTCCGAAGAGGCGTAAGAGCACCGTTTGCAACGCAACAGCGAACATTGTTGATACAACGAACCGGTTCGCGGATCTTAGAAATGCCGCGTTGAACGTATCGCTTGTTTCTGGGTAAGAATGTAATTTATGTATTTATTTTTGTTTATCGTTAGTTTTTTTCTTTTTTCGAGGATGGGAAAATTTACAGCGTTTTACATATTTTCGGGCCGCGGACTCACTTTCACCAAGTTTTTCAACGAAACGCAAGAATTTATTTTTCTTTGATTGGGGGAATGTAAAGATATTGGAACGAACAAGTTAGTAGCTAGAATCTTCAAGTAAAAATAACTGTCGGCAACTTTAGAAAATACTTTGCAATCTCCTTCAGAGTTTTGCGAGTTCAATCGATTAAAATGATTAATCTGAAGGTTAGAATATCCGAAGGAATAAAATGTAAGAATATTACAGTATATTTCTCGAAATGAATAGAGGATCGCTTTGGCAAGAATTTTTGTTAATTGATAAATTTTGTTACTAGCGCGTGTAATTTGATAATCATTGTAGAAGTTCAATGAAATTAATTGACATGTGTACTTCTTGTATTAATTTCATTCACGTGTTTAAACTCGTTAATAACAATAATAAATTTGTCATAGTTTGTACAATTTTATGACGTCCAACAAATTGAGTGTGATTACAAACTTTTAGTGAANTGTGTAATTTGATAATCATTGTAAAGTTCAATGAAATTAATTTAGACATGTGTACTTCTTGTATTAATTTCATTCACGTGTTTAAACTCGTTAATAACAATAATAAATTTGTCATAGTTTGTACAATTTTATGACGTCCAACAAATTGAGTGTGATTACAAACTTTTAGTGAAATAGTGAATTATTATTCGTAATAAAGTTTTTGGTCTTATGGGTTTAAATTTGAAATAGATTAAAATTTATCAGTTTTGTTTCTTAATTGTGATACAGATTCCTCGCGTATGTGAATATTACACGTGTAAATATTAGTGCAAGATGCCCCGAGAGAAATCCGTAAAAATACGTACTTTCTCGCTGAGCTTCGGATAAGGGACAGACAGTTTACTTAGGTTAGAGGAAGTACAAATAAATATTTTTATAGTGTCTCCGCTTTAGTACACGAATTTTACGTGTTGCCTCTTCTCCAGACGCAACTTTCATTTAATTCTTTCCTGAGTAATAAATTCAATCTCATCAGAATTTTTTTTAACAATTTTTTAGATCGTCGATTACAATCTAATAAAAGATCCTTGTCTTTAAATTTTTGTATTTCAATCTTGCTCGTCTTGCTGTTTTTCTGTTCAATTTATTCGACTATTTCTTTCTTTTCTTTTTCCAGTTTCTTTCGCACCATGTTGCGATTTTTCTAGCGTAAAACTCTTCGCGCAATAAAAACAGTTGAAATCTGTTAAAGTAGAATGGCAAAGGTAGCACTTTCTCTGCGAAGAAAGTCGACAGCTATTTCAAAACCAGTGTTTCATTTAAATGCAAACGACACTTTTGCGGCGATCGTTTAATTTAAGGAAATCTGATTGCCTCTCACTTTCTTTCGTTCGGGAAATCAGCATGATTCAATTCGTCCATTCGAGCTGAACTTCGAGAGGCCCATTCGCGTAAGCGATTAATCTTGCAAAATGTGCGATTGTGAGCCAAAGCAAGGAACGTTTTCGCCACGTTGAATTCCCCTAACTACTCCTAAATTTGGCCGGGATCGTCGCGTGAATGGTAATTCTCTCTGAAGCACGACTCTCCCTCTCCCCCAATGTGCAAATTGATTCGCGGTCGGATGCGTTTTCACGCGTTAATTTCACTCGGGACATCTTGAATTGGCGTTGGCTAAATCTAAGCAGAAGTCGGTGGAGGAGGAAGAGGATATATATTCCGCTTGTGTATATCGTAAATCGTTACCCCTCGTTGTAGTATGCCCTCGCTCACCGTTAACGGAACGAAAAAGAAGGTGGTCGGCTTTGTCGACCAGCTGTCGCCCGAAAGGTATTCACCTATGGTGTGCAGACTTGTAGCCAAGCGAAACGCCGATCCTAACGAAGCCGAACGAGAGTGCTCGACGATTCGATGGTATTAGCATAAGGGAAGAACAAGACGAAAAAAAGGAAAAAGAAGAAAAAAGGTTCGCGCGCTTTTCAGGGCTTCGTGAGGGTCGGTGAATGGCCTTAGTATTTAATAGCAATGACTTAGTGTGAGACGAATGCGAAGCCGAGAGAAAGTTTGTCTCGTTTTTTTTTTTAGCTCGATTCAACGTTGAAAATTATTATCACGGTATTTCGTTATAAACAACGTTAGTGTTAGCCGTTGATCTTGACTTTACACGGTGGTAGTTCTTCTTTTTTGGAGGAATAATGGATGAGAGAGATTTAGGAATTAAATTCTTCTGTTTGAGGAATTAAACTCTTTCCCAATATCGGTCGATCATATGCACCGTAGGATGTAATTACTCTGTTGAAAATATATTTTCAAGTTCTCGCGTTACAGAGTATAAACGGATCTCCCAGTGATATTAACTCGCGACGAGTTATCGCGCGCGCAGATAGAAGTTGAAACCAACCTGGTGAGCGTAAAATAGAAAGGCAATCGAAACCGATATCATCGAAGCTTCAGTACACGGATCTAGCTCTATTCTCTCTTCGTCTTCATCCGCTCAAAATCCCAAAAACTTCCTCCAAATGAAACAAATCATCGAACGAAATCATCTCGAGCAAATGAGATCGTCCGGAATTATGAACATTTTTAACGAGCAGAAACTTATTAATCGGCTCTTTACTGCCAACCGGTTTATCAACTGGCAGCTGATTTATTGTTTTTTGTTTTGCAATTTTAAAGATGATGATCATTCATTTAGTAGGTATACCGAATACTTACAAGAAGAATGCGCGGATTTGATCATTTAAATGATAAAAGTAAAAAAAAAATCTTAAAGATAATGTAGAGTCTAAAAAAATTTAGAATATTCTGACTGTTTCGAGCAATATCATTCTCTAAAGAAAAAAAAAAAAAAAATNTGTCACAGTATTCAGCTCACAGTGCGACTATATACTAGAAATAGATTAGAGGCACTCGTACAATTTCACGAAGCACGTTTCAACGATTCTTCTTGTTCGATACTCGCGTTTTGCATGCGTCGCAACGATTTTTTTTTTTTCTGACGTTTACAAAAAGAGAGAAAGAGAGTGTGTGTGTGTGTGTGAGAGAGAGAGAGAGAGAGATTCCCAATAATTTCGCGCACTGCTTTTCTCAATCTTTCAGCTTGTCGCTGCGACAAAAGTCTTTCGTCTGCCGATCCGTCGACGAAGACTCGAATGAATCGTCGAGTTCCGGGCTTTAATGCTGCTTACACTTGTTTAATTTCGTTTGATTCAGCGCCTCGATGAGCGAGGAACGAGGCTAAAGAGAAACGGACGCTAATTTAACACGTTCGCCGCCGTTGGCTCGTTTTATTCGCGTTTCTCGAGGCGCTTGGTTGAAGCCGAGGATTTCGCTGGCTGTGTTGAAGGAATGTTTTGACGGAGTAAATAAACAGTGTCTTGGCGATTGGGTGATTGTTTCAAATTGGCGAGTTTTCTGGATTATTTACGTAGAAAATTCTGTATTTTGCGATATATTTATGTGGAAACAGTATATGAGCAATATTTTGATGGTACGATTTTACGAATAGTTTAAAACGTTGAACTTGTAGATAATTATTAATATTACAATTCATTTGAAACGTCTCTGAAAAAAAGTCATCTTACGATTTTATTGATTCAGTTATCATAATTCTACGCAGAAATTTATCATTTCTTATTAACAAATCTACTGATTTTCAAAACATTGTAATTGTATTGTTTGCATACATACTTGCGAATGAATCATGAGTTAGCAATGGCAGCGAACGTGTTGAAGAAAAAGAAAAGAAAGAAATAAAATAAAATAGTGAAGGTACAGAGTTATGTATATATATACTTAAGATACTTTGTAAGATATAATAATTTCAGTACTATCATTTCGTACTACGTATGTTACGTACTAAGTATGTCGCATCATTCTATTCGTAATATACGAATTCGAGAACCATTCTTTTTGAAGGCTTCGATGAATTCGACAGATTTAATCGGCCCAACCAGAGAGGAAATTTAACAAACATCTGGCGGAGTCGTCGAGATCGAGAATTTGTTGGACATCTGGCAAATTTACGCCGAATCGCGTCGTCGTTCGATGACGGTATTCCAACGAGCTATCAAACGACACGTCGCGCACATGTTTGCGGGGAGCGTGAATATCCAAAGAAAAACGCGCGAGTGTGTTCAACGCGCTGGAATAATTCGAAAGGCGAGAGTGGATTAAACGAAGAAATAGCAGGACGCACTGAAGACTAAACATTTTAACGATTCCAGCGACTTAGCAAACGCTCGTTGAAACTTTTGGCGAATATTTTGAAGGAAATATTCATCTACGGATTTGCAGAACTGTTTTGCTAAATTGGGGAAATTTATGATTCGTGTATCAGCTGCTGAAAACTGAGTTTCGCTTTTGCTTTGACACTAAATATCAGCCAATTCACAGAATTCTCTAAAAACTAAACTCTGTCTTTTGTTTTATTAACAAAGTATTTTCAATTGTGAAAATATTACTGGAACATCATTTATTAAAAACTAAGTTCAAATTTTGTGAACAATCGAGTCATGGATCAATGGGTGATTGGAACGAACATAATCCGTTCAAAGACGATGTTCGCTACCAGAATTGTTTGTTAACCGTTCATAGATGGCAGTAAAATTTTACAAATTTTGCACACAGCGGCGTGAGGTGTTCATTATTCGGATATGTGTTTATTGTTATCCGGACATGAAAATCTTTCGAACCGATCACCAACTGTATTATTTTTTATTTTTATTTTTATTTAAGTAATGTCAGACTGTTGCCGTCATTTTTACCATAAAACAATCAATTATCAGGCTTCCACTGAAGTTCAAACGAAATCAACTTTTCGACTCTGATCGAAATCGTACCTCGAAAAGTATGGTTCTCTACGCATATCCATAACAATTCCTCTCTCAATGCACAATTTTACTCCGTATGCTGCTTGACCAATCGAATCGTCGCCGCTGAGATTCGAGTTCAAATGGAAGCTAAATCACCGACAGCTTGAAACCTCTTTATTTCCTCAAAGTGTTTGGAGAAACTTCTCATAGAGATTGCTTGTCCGAATCCGCGCACCGCTGGCCTCAAACTGAGCTGAATATCACTGCCTCGAACGTGAAGACGCTTCTCTTCTGCCTTGGCCATCGAGCGTGTAATCGATTCTAATGATTTTGCAGGTCGAGGACGGACTCGGTGAGATCGAAGTCCCCTCTGACAGCGTCGCCAGCGTCGCCAGGTCCACTGTCGAACTCCTTGCACGGCAGTTTTCACGGTAGTTTAGGAAGTGATGGCATGTCTTGCAGCAGCGCCAGGTCATCCTCGGCCTCCCCTGACTCCGCAAGATATTCCTCCACGCCGGTAAGTATATTTTTTCACCGATCGATCAGACGAGAGTCAAGATGCATCTTGAAGAAAAATGAAAACGCGCGAGATGTAATTTAATAATTTTTTTTATCTTTTTCTTTTTATACTGTTATATCAAGTTACTTTTCTTATGTATACCATCTCTTGCCATCTGTGTATGTATATATCGTCCTTGTNCTTACAAGTTTTACACCACGTAAAAAAATACAGCACATAAGTCTGCGGCTAAAAAAAAAAAAAAAAAAAGAAAATTTTTGTATCTCCTAGAAATTTTCTATCGAGTTTTGTTCTATTTTGTCAACATTCTATTGCTCTGTTCAATGTCTTCGAGTGTTGCGCAGACGTTGAGCGATCTTTAATCATAATTCATATTCACAAACTGCAAAAGTGCATTGTGCGTAATAATTTGTAAAATAAACAAAAGGATAAAGTTATCTTCTTACGTTTATGCTTTAACTGTGTGACGAAAAGAACCTCGATCTTTAAGCCACGAATTGGGCAATTGAATTTCTGCAAAAGGTGAATCCGATTTTAAGATACTCGAACATGTCCGCAGTTGATAAAAGTCGATCCCTCGAGTTTAGAGATTGCCACGCTACTTGCAATCAACTGACAATGATTCGTTCAGTCGATCTTATAATTAGTAATATACTTGGCCAATATTATACTTATTTTTGCAAGATATACACTTCCCTCCGGTTAAATTTATCCTTGACGAGAAGATCGCGCTATGTAGAAGATAGAAAATTGCAGACAAACTAGAATTTTATTTATTGAAACGAAAATTCAGTTAATTTCCTGATACATTTCATCGAACTGTGAATTCAATTATAAATTCTAGTATAATTTCAATTTTAAATTTCGAATAAAATTAGAGTAAAAATTCTAATCGTGCTCGAATAAAAAGAAATCAGCCAAATTTGTTTAATTTTGTTATACTCAGCGCGAGTTAAAGTAAAATGCTGTGATATTATCTAATTTCACAGGAGAGTAATAAGTATGCGTGTAAACTCAATACTAAAGTTTAACAGTTGTGTTTTTTTTTCTCTATTTTTCTCCAGTTCCGAGCATTTCTAATAAAGTCAAAAAAAAATTCGCAAGTTTGCTAATTTCAAATCGTTTACCAAATTAGCGTCGTTCTTAATAAAAATTTTTACAGCTTACTTATTTTTCATACCTCCTTCACGTCTTAGGAAGTTATAAATATCCAGATCAGTACACTTTACATCCACCGCTAATCTGTCAGTCATACTTAAGATTAAATTATTACCCCGATATACTCATCAATATAAATCAAGCTGTCGATGTACACGAAAAAAAATAAAAAAAAAAAAACGCGCGGAAATCAACGCGAGGCGGTGCAGCAGACGAATACGGAGGAGTTTCGTAACCGGTTACCGCTTCGAGGGTTAAACGGCGGAGTAAATCATCGTCACGCGTTCACGCAACGTTCGCGTATGGACGAACGAGCGACATCAGGGTACATTGGCATCTGTCGATGACTCAGGATCGTTCCCTTTTCGAGAGACGCGTCTAGCGAAACGGCTGTAACGCCTCGGGAAACTCGTTACTCTCGCAACTAGACTCGTGACTAATCGTCTTCGCGGGAATCGGCTCTGTCGATTTTTCTCGCTCCGTGTCCATCGGCGTTGTTTTATTTTTTCTCTCTCTTTTCTGTTTCATCTGTTTGATCTTCTATTTATTCCCTGTCGTTCGCCACGACCGGCGCATCGATCGAAGAGAAAGGAGTATAAATAGGAAATTGGGTTTTCGAGAGACTCGTTTGCTACTTGCTTGTTGCTTGATTTAAGACGAGGTTTCTCGTTTGGTGCGTGCTCGATCGCTCGTTAGGCAAGCAGCTCCCGTACAGTTGCACTTCGTTCGTCTGAACTTCATTTGTCGCAGCGAAATTTTAACTTCAATGCTTGTTCTATCGAATTTTTGATTTTTTTTTTTTTCATGAATTTACTCGTTTAAACGTGTGCAATTTATTATCTTGTAGTTATCATTGAACAAATCGTTTTCTTTCAATTATAAGTGTTTATGAATATTCATACTCGTTATCAGTCTGTTCTGTGCGATAAATCGACTCTTTCATTTGTGTTTCTGGACATTTGTACAAATTAATAATATTTTATTCTCTACACACTATATGAACGTCATATGTACTGAAATAAAACAGTAAAGGTTAAAATAATGATTTTTATTGTTTATTCTATTGCACATCATTATCCAATATCATTGGGTATATATTTGTCAAATTCATCGAGAATCGATCCCATATTAAAACACCGTCAAGGCCATTTAGTACTTCTGTCCTCCGGAAAATCGATTTAAATTAAAATCGTCAGCATCTGTCGTTGCATTTTTATTTATACCACGCTGTCTCCTCGACGGCAGATATCGAATGGCCAACGAAGCGTTGCTTGACATTTGCACGGAAATTAAAAATACTCGACAGCCGGTCGATACTGCCTGCTCGGTCGAAAATAGTACACCTGAAGTTGGCTCTTCTTCCGGCTATCGTACCGGTGGAAATTAATTGGCCAACCATGTCGTTAACCACGTAAATCGATTTTCAATTCGAGACACAATTCGGAGGAATTACACGGACCCGTGAATTTTCGGTTACCGCCACCAGTCGAGAAGTAGATGCGAGGAGAAAACGCGCGACCGGAAACCTGCGATGCGATAGAGAAGAACGCGGCGGCGATTTCACGATAGCTTGCTTCCTGGCTGTCGTGCTGGAAATGATCGCGTTACGATAGCACGATGGGAAATCATTTCCAGTCAGTCCACTATCCATTCGATATTCTGCAACTAGGTTATTAGGGACGGTTACCCGTCTTTATTGCTGGCTGTTTGCTCGCGCGATCGCGTGATTTCGCTCTGACCGTGACGTTGCACGCGTGCACGTATGCTTGACAAAAGCTTGACTCGCCACGGTGTTTATGCGATTAATCTGATTCACGTGAAGTTTATCTTGTTTTGTTAGCTTAGAATTCGTTGCATAGAGTTCGCAAGTTTTGTTAATTTGGGCTATTTCATATTTTTTTGTTTGATATTTTGACTTGACATCGCGACACAGTTATTTTATCTTCTTTATTTCTTCTTTCTTATATAATCTGAATCTTTGAATTCCAGTTTGAAGAAATTTTTTTTTTTAGTCGAAGAAATTGAAGTATGTTATATGCATATTTTCCTTTTTCTATGAATAGATAGACGAAATATATTAAATCTGTTGGAAAATCTAAGACTAAAGTCTATCAAAAAGAGATAATTTTATCTGTCATAAAAATTTTGTTTCGTATTTAATCGATTTTGTATACTCAAATAAAATAATATCTCACTCAAGTAATTTTTAATTTTATCTACTTGGAATTTAATTTATTCTTTCGATTTATAATGAAAAAGAATGGTTCAATTGAAAAAAAAAGAAAAGTAAAGATGATCTTGGAAATTTTGAAATCCACAAAAAATTGATACGTCATACTTTGCCTCCCTTAAAACTATGCAACGTTTGTATTAAACAATTGTCCCATAATTTAAAAGTTATTCAGGCGTACAAGTTACATGAATCACCCTGTACACATACGTGCCAGATAGACTAGAATAAAATAAAACCTCGTTGCTTTTCCTTAATTGCAATAGCTATTCGAGCAAATTAAAGCGTAGGAGCGTTTGCTTTGAGATGATGAGAAGCTTTGCGAGAAGAACATTAATTTAGTTTCAGTTATAAATAATTTCCGTAAAGTCAATGACCTCGCTCGGAATTAAATAGGGGAAATGCTAGACCAATGTATTATAAATCTTTCACGTAACGATTTACTCTTATACATTAATGAAACCAATTGTATCCGTAATTCTCCAATAACTTTTTTTTTTATCAAACCCATTCTGATTGGGCTCGCAATCGGTAACGATTTTGAGCATCATTACGTTTCAAGATTGAAGAAAAATCTAAAAAAACTCTCGATTTTCATTTTTTATAATTCATGTTTTTATCGTTTTTATCTGCTTATTGTTGAATTTATATCACACGGCATCCTAATTGTGTGTTGTAGATATCAAAGACTGACACACGTAAACCGTCTGTGCGCAGATTGGGGCCTCCTAAGGAGTTTATCAACGTCTGCCTCGAGACACACAATTTGTACCGCGTAAGGCACGGCGTACCACCTCTTCGTCTTAACAAACAGGTTATTTCTTTCTCGTAATGTGTCAATCATGAATCACACACACACACACACACACACACACACACACACACATATATATCGAGAGAGAGATATAAAATATTTTAAAAATTTTATCTTCCACAAGATTTGCATAAATTTGTATTTTATTTTTTTCTCTTAGAAATTTGCTCTGTTTAAATTCATCGGGACGTGTGAAACTATTAATTGACATCTGTCCTGTCTTTCCTTCGTTTGCAGTTGTGTAAAACAAGTCAGGACTGGGCCAACATACTGGCAGCTAGGGGTAGATTAGAGCACAGGGCGAACATAGATTATGGCGAGAATCTGTATTGCATGTGGAGTTCCAACCCGAAGACTATCGTAGGCGGAGACGAGCCGGTAAACGAATGGTAAGTAACTAAAATTTACATTCAATAACACTGTAATTGCTTGTCGAATTCGCGTGTGCGTTTATGGTGCAACTATTTTTCACCTTCTATTTTATTTGAAAGCGAGAGATTGCACTCTCTTGGGCGAGGAATTTTGCGAGAATGTAGAATAACTTAATAAAGTGGCTGATTCATTGTCCAAAATTAATACTATATTTCACTATTGATTTCGTTATGTTATCTGAAATAATGTTTACTCATTGTATCAATATGAGAACTACTAGTTCCTAATTTTTAAATATATAATCAATTAATCAATATTTACGAAAATATTTTGCACTTACAAAATGTGTATCATTCTATAATTAGACACATCAAAATTAACAAGTCAGATTCGCATTTCTTTCTCTGACTAACAAACAGTGGATATTTTCACGTCACAAATATTTCACCACACGTTCATCTTTGTGACAACTTTTATAAACATGTATACATATATATACGCATGTTTTCTTTTATAAACATGTATATATTTCACCACACGTTCATCTTTGTGACAACTTTTATAAACATGTATATATATATATATATATATATANACATCAAAATTAACAAGTCAGATTCGCATTTCTTTCTCTGACTAACAAACAGTGGATATTTTCACGTCACAAATATTTCACCACACGTTCATTTTTGTGACAACTTTTATAAACATGTATACATATATATACGCATGTTTTCTTTTATAAACATGTATATATTTCACCACACGTTCATCTTTGTGACAACTTTTATAAACATGTATATATATATATATATATATATATACACGCATGTTTTCAATTTAAATTTAATTGCACAGGTATGCTGAAGAAGCGCAACATCAGTACGGAAAGGAGCCCACCACCTTAAAAACTGGCCACTTCACCCAAGTCGTGTGGAAAGACAGTACAGAGTTGGGTGTCGGAATGGCCAGGAATCGAAACGGCGAGGTTTACGTCGTTTGTAATTATAATCCTGCCGGAAATTTCTTGGGTAGCTTCACGGAGAACGTTCTACCTCCAGGAGGTTCGAGCCCTACCAAAAAGATCACCTTCCTTGACTCTAAGGCGCATTACCCGCTAGACGAAAAATCGTGGCAACAAGAGGCTCTACTCGTTCACAACGAATACAGAAGGAGACATCGTGTTCCTGACCTGAGGTTAAGCGCAGAATTGACGTCTGCAGCTAAGGTGACATTTCTTAGATTTTTTTTTTTTTATAGAATCTTTCAGAACTTTGTAGAAACCAGTGGTCATTTTTTTTAAAACGACAAAATTTGTCTGCTTTGCTCTGTGTAATTGAGATTATTTGCAATCGATTCGAAAAATAAGATTAAGTGTAGCAGATCTTTAAGTACCGTTCTTGTTTTTCAATATTTCTTATAAAGGGCCATTTTTAATTATTCTATTAATCGAGATTTTTTTTTTTTTAAATCACTTTCCATGTTTAAAGATCTCTTTCTCGAGTTTAAAAATTTTTCACTCACAATATCCCCGACGTAATATTTGATATCTCTTTTCACAGAACAATTCAAACGAACTTTCGTCCTGTTTTAGAAATAAATTTTTCCCTTTCCTAGAATGGTAAACTTTATCAATGAACTGGCAGTTCGTTCGTAAATTAGGCAGATACTTCTAATTTACGTAATTGCAATTTGTCTTGATGTCTCCGCATGATCGTGACTTAGCTAGTTTGCAATTGACCGTGCACGGTCGGGTTCAAGAGTAACGCTCGATTATACAATTTTTTCCACTGTCTTCAGGCGTGGGCGAACACGTTGCTGAACACGAACAAGCTGATTCCTCAGTCGACGTCTCCGTACGGGGAGAATATCTACTCGATGCAGTGTTCGGATCCGAAGTTAATCGTATCGGCACGGGAAGTTGTTTCCAAATGGTATTCCGAGAGGAAAGAACACAAATACGGCACAGAGCCAAAGATCTTAAACACGTGTATGTAGCGCAACGTAAACAACAAAAAACTATGATAGTTATTTCTCAATTATTAAATGAAAGTTCAGTTCTTAAATAGCATTATTCTACTATTTAATCCGTTCTTGTTACAAGAAAATTCTTCTGACAAAAAACAAGCGTATCGTATTTTTAATATTTGTAAGATAATAAATTTTTTATGGTATTTAAAAAAAAATATCCTGTCAAAGACAGGCTTTATCGAGTCCTTCTGATAGCTCTTTTAATATACGAGGGAAACGATGATTGTTGATATTTACTCCTTTCTGACTAGGTCATTTCACGCAGATCGTTTGGAAAAATACCATCGAGATGGGTATAGCGATGGCGAAAAGGGACGGAACCTGCGTGGTAGTGGCGTGTTACCATCCGAGAGGTAACATCGTTGGTCAGTTCACGGAGAACGTGTTGAAGCCTGTGAAGAGCCACTAGTTAGTGTTCGTTAGACAGATTTACCCGCACCTGTCGATACTGTATTTAAGCGATGTATTTATAATATCATGAATAGCGACAATACATAATACATGTATATACACTAACCAATACACCACAGATGTGCATACACGTAGAATAAACGAGAACATTCCACGTACTACCGCGAAATCGAAAACATCTCGTCTGTTTTATTAACCGTCGATACAGAACATGGCGTCATGATATTGAAGAATTCTCAGTAACGACGAGCATGAGACGTGTATGTCCGCGTTTGACCATTTAGAACTGGCTTCGTTTTTTTTTTCTTTTTTTTTTCTTTCTTTTAAAAAAACAAATTGTGACGTTAATAAATGTCAATCTTTTCTTTTTCTTTTCTTTTTAAAGAATGATATTTTAATGATGTTGTACAGGGGAAAGATACAATTTTGAGAAACACGTTTTCGTTTAGAAATCTTTTTGTGACGTAAGAAAATGAAATAATCATTTGATACGGCGATAGTTTTTAGTTCATTGACACAAGTATTTTCAATACTTTCATTGTGAGAAAAGAAAGACTATTTTCTTTTTTTTTTCATGTTGTTAAAAGCCAGTTACCGAATAGTAATGCGATAGCGTAATTTCTTACGGATAAATAGTATTAATAAAAGAAAGAAATTGTCAGCGACTGAACGTTCCTTCGCTCTTTACCTCAGAAACACCACGAAGCGGGACATGCCTGTAATTCTTCTGACAATACAACTGCGGGTAGAGTATAGTGTCGAATCGGTAATGTCCTCGTCATTTGAAAAGAACCATTGCGTTATATTTCCATTCTATTTCAAACGAACGAAATAAATAATTCAGAAACCTCAATGTTCACATCAATCAATATAAAATAATTAAATAAACAAACTACCAAACAACTTCGAAATACACATATTCCTGAAAAAAAAGAAAAAAGGAAGAGACCTAGACATTTGTAATACAAGTTTTCACTCAATCTACGCTACTTTAAGCGACGAAATCAGTGGAATTGTACGTTCACAAAATAAAGTGAATCTGTCGGAAGAAAAGGGGGTGTTGCTGCTTTATAATAATTTATTTATAATAAATTTACATGCACGCGTCGCGTGACAATGTGTCACGTGGTATATATATATATATATATTTATAGATATAGGTACATTCTTTCTCTCTGTTTTTCTGCTCTCTTATTATTTTTACATTACATACAGCCGTTCGTAATTCCTTTCGTGGTCAAGGATTAATTTTTTAAATTCATATTCAATTCGGAGACGAGCTCGACGACACTGGAAACGCCGCATCCTTGAGATTCGTTTGTTTCATGCTCCCATTTCCATCTCGATTGGAAAGAAAGTAATTTTTTTCAGTGAAATTCTGGAAATGGGAACAAGTCCTTTCGCGATAATCTACTCATGATACACACAATACATGGAATCCAGTGGAAAATGGTTTCTCCCGATTTTTCAATAATTTTATTACAGTTTGGGTTCTGCTCTTTTAACGCTGGAATTAAAATATAAAATTTTTATTACAGAAATTAAGGTACAGAAGAATAGGAAAAATGTTTATAATGTAATAAAGAACGAAATTTTTTATTTATATCTATAAAGTTTCTACGAAGTTCAGATCTATGAAACGCAATTGGTCACTTTGACCATTTCGATAGTTCTAGTGTTAATTAACCCTCTAGCCGCGGACAATTTTCATATTTTTTTCTATAAAAAATCACGGGCGAAATGTATATTTTGTACAAATTTATCATGAACAGATTAGCCACAATGTAAAAATGTCATCAAAATAAGTAGAGAAGAGAAAAATATCCGGGTCATCGAAGTTAACAGAATATGATTTTACTGTCATTTGCGGTCAGAGAGTTAATAGACAAATTTTGAAATATCAAAAAATCAAGTCAGAATAGAAGTTAATTAATCATTCAAAATCAATTAATCGAAAATTTTTAAAAGGATCTATTAATTTAAATATATTCTTGAACAGATATATAGTCATGAGACATTTATGAATAAAATATTTATAAATATTCAGTGAAATATAAAATATTCAAAATAAAGCTGTTAACTTCAATCCTTCCATTCTTACAACATTCTCTAAAAACATCAACTAGATCTTTTTCATTATCTTTTTCAAAGAAATTAACACTGTTTCACAAGAATTGTAAAAAAATGATCTTGTGCCTTATTCTCTTAATATTTGTGTCACATGAAATAGCATCAATGTGTAACAGAAAATTGTCATCGAACGTCAACTATTAATTCAACATTTACAGNTCGAACGTCAACTATTAATTCAACATTTACAGCAATAAAAAAATATACTAAATTATCTAAATAATCACATTTCAAGGTAAACGATATGTTAGTAACATTCAGTATTATGCCAGTACGTTTAAACTGACGAGTATTTGATATGAAAATATTTTACATTGTAGCAAATATTTCCACTTATGAAAAATTAAGTTTTCAAATTAAAATGCAAATCTTTACAGACAAATTCTTTCAACTTAACTTTGTTTTCGATCGCAAACGATAAGGTTGTAAAAAGAAGTGTACGGTGAACATGGCGATACAATTTAATTAATGGAATCTGGTCTGGAACAAAAATAGAAACGATCGATTTTGTAGGGGGTTGCAACGAATCTCGACGACGAGTTCGCAAGAATCTTTAAAAATTGCAATTGAGACTGTCCATTAGATACGTGAAATTCCACGCGTAGAAAGTCCAACGAACATTTCGCGTGTTTTTCGTCTTCGAGTTTCACAAACCAACAAGCCCACAACAAATAAGATCTCAACGCATTGTCGAATTTGAACATTCTGTGTTCCACGCACAAAACTGATGGATCGTTCGTCAACCCCTTGTCTTATATCATCCAATCACGCTGGTGTTACGAGTTCACGCTTTCGTGGAAAAGGAATACCTTAGAAAACCAGCAGATTGTAACTTTCAGTTTCGAATTTGAGATCTCAGTTTCTCCAGTTCGAAGATTAACAGGAAGAAAATTGCACGATGTAACGAGTTGCAATAAACTAACCAACACGAAAAGAAAATCATAAGGCAAGGGGTTGAAAAATCGAAGAAACGAGGAAACGATGTCGCAAGCTCGCATTGGTGAGATGTTTTTTTTTTTAACTTTCAGAACCCTTACGATCGTCTAGAAATTCGTGAAGGAACTCGCGAAGGGGTTTCGTTCTCTCCTATGAAAACACAACGATACTTATTTTTCTTTTTATTACATACTCGTCTGAGGTTTCTTAATATTACCGTAATATTAATCTCCATTGCGTTTGACATAGTAATATATCCACGACAGATTTGTTTTCTTTCTCTCTCTTTATCTTTTCACTTTACGTTCGTGTTAGCGATCTTAACTTCAAATTGATCCTTCTCTCGTCTTTTTTTTTTTGTATTTTTTTCTTTTTTAAATCATTTGTTAATAGAAAATTTCACTCGACAATTCTTCACGGACCAGCGTTTCGCGTTAATTTTTTTTTTTTTTTTTTTTT
>NIPQ01092835.1:0-10500 GCA_002806875.1 Lepidotrigona ventralis hoosana
ATATAAAAATAATCATTAATCGATTGTACGATCGAAAAAAAAAGAAAAAAGATATAAAACATATTTGAGATATATATTTTGACAACAGTGGAGCACGTGTCTGGTTGATCGAGTATGAACGGTTAACGAGGAACGCGTGTGCGAATAATCGATCGAATCGGCTGGGTAGGGTGGCTCGTTGGAAGTTTCAGTGATCGATTGGAATCGATAACGCGGCGTGGATCCGGCTAACCGGTCGAAAGCAGCAACGTACATTAGGAACGCGTGTGCGAATAATCGATCGAATCGGCTGGGTAGGGTGGCTCGTTGGAAGTTTCAGTGATCGATTGGAATCGATAACGCGGCGTGGATCCGGCTAACCGGTCGAAAGCAGCAACGTACATGAGCTCGATCGACGTTGTTCGTTCCCTCTTGATGAGTCGCGTTCGACCGTCTCGGATCTGAGGATCCGATCGACGTCGGAGGGCCGCGCATTGTTTCCCCCCCTCGATTGATCTTCCGACAGAAGAGGAGAGAAGAAAACCGGCACGCACGATGCTGAACGACAACGCGTGGAAGCACAGGCGGGTGCCTGTCCCAAAGAGGTGAGCTTTCATTCACTTCTATCTTTTTCTCGATAGTTTCGTGAAGAAAAATCTCCGTTTCCACGAATTGGAGAAGTGGCTCGACTTGAAACGATACTTCGTTTCTCTAAATTCGGAAGGAAATTGAATTTGTCAGATATTTGAGGAGAATCGAATGTTACAAGAGGTTTGATCCTATTGTATGTTTCTCCGAGTTGTCGATTCACACTCGTGGATTTGAAAGAAGGAAGCAAAAGTTGCAATTTTTGTGGGATGTGAATTTAATAATTTTTCAATTCTTCAGACTGAAGATCAATAAACACAAATTGTGTACAGATGCTATATCTGACACGATGCGACGTGTTGTAATAATTAATGTTCACTGAAAACTAAAGAGAAAATCGTAGAAGTTTAATTATAACAGTATATTTGTAATGTTTAACATTTTTCCCCAAATCGCAACCATAACCTCGTTCATTTCATTAGAACACGCTAGACATTTTTTGCTCCAGTTTCCTTGATTCTGTCGTAGCCTACGCTACTTGCTCTTCCACATACTTCAGAGCGTATAATTATGTTTTTTTTTCCTATTATTAAGGAAAACATTGTTAATATACGTGTTTCATTGGAATGAAAGTGAAATTGGAGCATAAAAGTTCAAGGATTAAAATGTTTCTTCTAAAAAATTACCGATAAGTTCATCTGTAAGTGGTCACACGAGTTTTAAAGCGTGAAATTCTCGTAGTGATTGAAATTGAAAATAATCGTAAACTTTATTCGCGAAATATTATTCATTCAGCCACGTTTGCACAAAGTGTGTCATTTTTAGTTTACTGGCATATGGTCTCAGTGCTTGTCGCCGATTCACAGTGTTTTGTCGTCGAAACGGTAACCATGATTGCCGTCAAGTAGTTCCGTTCAACTGTACGTAACTAGTATGTCGCTGAACATTTGCCGATAGATTGACACTGGTTATTCATGCCAGTTTGCCCGATGCTCCTTTCCATTATTTACGACGAAGGCAAAGATAAATTTCAAGTCCAAAGATTAGAAGGAGCATCATAAATATTCGTTTAAAGATCGTTAAAAATTTTCAGTCGTTAGTCACTTTATTAATCATCAAAATATAATTGAATTCTCGTCGAAACTGATAACTATGACGAATGACAGCCATTATTTTCGCTTTCAAAACGCTTTTCCCATCGTTGGTCGATAATCTAATAATATTTTATCGATCAACGCGTCGATCGTTCACCGCTACTTTTTTCTTTTTTTTTTTTATCTCATAAAAAGATTTTTTTCTTCTCACTTTTGCCATCCAGAAAGAAAGTGACTTTCATCTCTCTGTCTCGCATGTCTTCATAAAATAAAATAACTTTGTCAATAGTATTTATTAGATGGTATTCGAAAGTGGCGGATGGAAAAAGAGGAGTAAAAATTTATTATTTGACAAAGATTTCCAACGAAACAACTAGTTCTTCCAGTTCTACTAAAATCTATCAGAAAATACCAGTACGTATGTACCTCGAATAGAAATGATAATAGAAATTTCGATCCTTCGATCATCGTAATCTGATAATCCAACAATCTTCCAAAAAATAATTCGATATTAAAAAAAAAAAAATTCGATCATCGTAATCTGATAATCCAACAATCTTCCAAAAAATAATTCGATATTAAAAAAAAAAAAAATCGACATTCAATGGGCAAACAATTTAATCAAGCAGTTTAATATCATTTCATATCAAAAGTGACAGACAACTTTTATTCCTAATCGACGGAGGGACAAAGCACTTTGGATGGCAAATAGTTTCACAGATTATGACAAATCGTTATTAGGTGATGCAATCAGGCAACAAACCATCAAGAGTATTCATCTTGGCAATATCTCGCGTTGCGCGTTTCGGTACGCGTTTCAATCGAAACTCTATCAGAGAGCGGGGAGAGAAAGAGAGAAACGGTTGATGAATCGTCGCTTGGACTCGGACACAAAGCGTGAGAGAGCCGAGATCTCGTGTCTGAAATCGATTTATCAGCCGGCATTCGACACGTTTAAAATGCTTAACCCCGGAATACCTACGGGTTCAGCAAACGTATGTATATATATATATACACACACGTATGACTCCTGTTAATAGATACGCCGTGTGTCCCTTTTATTATTGCTAGTACTATTGATCAAACGTGTTTAAATTTATAACCGGTAGGTTCTCTTCTTTCCTTCCTTTCTTTCATTTCGCTTTTTCAACCGGTAGCTGGTGAATTATATAACAACCCTCGAACCTTGAAAACTCGGTCGAACTTTGATCGTGAACTGTGGCTGGGCTTTGAAAGGGACTCGGAAGCTAACGAAGGGCAAGATCGGTTTAATAAAGCAAAGAATATCGTGCAAGTGGTCACATTGATCGTTGGTCACGACAGATTGACTCAGGTTTCGTTTCGATTCTCGGACTTTTTCTTTTTTGTACATACGTTCGAGAGTTGTGACCGAGATCCTTGATATTACGTGTTCGTGTTCGTGCTCGCGGATGTGCTTAGAAATTATTAAAACAGTTGGTTGTTGATGCTTTTCGAGTATTTCGTTTCGTTTTGAGAATCAAGTGCACTTGTGTGCACTTAGTTATTTTTTACTTGCGACTCGACAAAAGCAGAGCAAATGCATTTGTTGTGAAGTAGAAATAAATTGTAATAAGACGACGAAAATTTTCTGGTTGTCCTTCCTTCAGAATTATATTTTATTATAAAATTGTATTATAATTATAATTTTTTTTTTATCCTAAGGTATTTTGAAATGTGTTAAAATTACGAAATATGTTTTTTGTTTTACCGAAGTATGTACTCGTCATTAAACAACAAAATGAACAATCTTTTCACGACGAGTACACATAAACGTCGAAAGGATCGCTGCTTCGTTTTCTGCTAAATTTGGATTTTTGTTTTTTCTGAATATCAGATTCCATTATTTTTTTTCTTTGTTTTTTAGAGGAGCTATTCGAGAAATCCCATTTTGAGTTTGGTTTGATGATCTTTTGAAAGAGTTTGTCAATTTTACTTCATTCGATAATTCTTTGGAAAATTTGTTAATTCTATTTCATCTTACGGTTCTTTTGCTATCGAAATTCGATTAAATTGCTTCTTAATACAGAATATATTTAAGTTGTAACATCCTGTACACGTAATAATGTCCTGTACAGTTAATCGTTAGCACATCTAATTAATATGTATTCTGGCAGTACGTGGTTAATTTCATTATATACTTAATGTAATTAATAAATATGATAATAATCATTTTGTGCCTTTAACACGGGCATTTTTTAAATTAATCAACTTTTGTTCAGACAATGTAGAACAAAATGATTCGATCTATATAAAAGGATCGTATATTTCTGGTGAAAGTAATATAATGGAAAAAGTGTTTTTCGAGAGTGAAATTTTCGAGACTTTTTTTCGACTAATTATGAAAATCTTATTCTTCACAATTTGATCGGCAGAGAGCGATTATGTCATTCTTTTTGATTTATATGACATTGTTCTGTATCCTATAAAACACTATGAATCTTGTTTCAATTGTTACTGTGAACAAATGCTGATAAGATGATAAGATGAAATATTACTTTAAATTATATCTAATTATATCTAATTTTCTTTTCCTCGGAAAATATACTTTTTTTTTCGAACCATGTAACTTTCATCACGAATCTGCAAAAAAAGAGAAAAAGAAAATAAATGAAAAGAAAGAAGATAATATTGTCGGATGATCAATCAAATGAAGTTTATCTTGAGTCAAATACTTTCTCCATACGAATTGTGTCCTTACAATTATTCATCGAGAGTTTAACAACAGTTCTCATCCACGAGGTTTTGTCTTCATTTGATATAATATATAAGATTCGAATGTTATGCTACAGACGAGTCATTAATTGTCGAAATACACTATTAAAAATATGTGTAAAATACATAGGTTTTGTAATCTCGATCTCTCAAACACATAGATTGTCTAATATCAATGTACATTTCTCTCTTGCCATTTTCTTCTGTACTATTTTGCTATATTATGTACATGTCTGTTATTGTATAACATATCCAAAAACTATGCAGATAAACTAATACCAATGCAACAAAAACGTATTCAAATTTCTGGACGATCGCACAAGAAATTCTTCGAATTTTTTCTTCCAACAGTATATCTCGGAAGAAATGTAGTTCTCCTTGAATCGTTCATCTTTCCCCCCCTAATTTCATTTTCTCCAAATCTCGACTAGAAAAGGAAATGTGTCTTGTCGCTCGCGTGACTCATCCTGCGATTTCTTCATCTACAGTGGTAACTACTAATATCTATCAATCGTGTAACTTTTCATTCCTAAGTAATTAATATAATTAATAGAACTACCGACAAATAAAGCATAAAATTTCCCATCAGTGGCATTAAAGTAAACGAAACAGGGTACACAAGTAATTTTATTAGAGGTATCCATAAGTAATGTAGATTTTCTTCAAATTTAATAAACATTGCCATGTAATGACAATAATTAAAAGAAAAAAAATAAAAATAAAATTTTCTATAGTATCGAAAGAGAAAGGAAATTACCTATATATAGCCCTGCTATCATGTATCTTACGAAGAATCATTCAAATCTCTAAAATAGAATGTCTAGCAAAAATTATCAATCAGATATCCTACAGATGTGAAAATAACTTTCAAGTGCTTTACATCTATCAGGATATCAAAACGAGAATTATCAATTGATCATTTCGACCATTTTGCTAGCTCTCAGTGTTAATAACAAAGCGGACAAACAAGTGAATTTACACGTCCAATTAGAGTTTGTGTTTTGACAATCGGCGCCTGTAATTGGCAGACGATGCAACCGGAAGCGCGCGCGTTGTTCCCACGCGGAACGCTTCATCCATTACTCGAACATAGATTCGCGGGGAATAATTAGCCGTGCCGGGTTGAAAAAGTTTCATATCGAAACGGGGGGGAAAGACGGATCGAGGCATTCCTAAATGACGTTTAGATGCATCACACGAGCGACGAGCACCGAGGCTCGCTGTGTGCAACTGTAACCCGAACAAATCGATCCGTCACGTTGATTGGACACCGGAATAACGCGAATATCGTTGGAGTAATCGTGAACGATCCGCCTGAGCGTTTTCGTCCTTTGTCGACTGTTCGCGATTATTCCCTTTCTCGTCGTGTACGTGCCACTGCGTGAAACAACTTACTTTACGAGGGCAATTCTCTTCTGTTTGACTTTTCGAAATCGCGAGAGAGAGAGAGAGAGAGAGAGAGAGAAATGTCAAATTTTATTTTATCCGCTTATTTATTGATCGAAGGAGAATTTCAATTTCAATTGGGTTTCTTAATTGCCTTGTCCTTCAATTTGACGATTCTTTTCAATTGCTCATCATTTGGATCAAGTCCCTCACAATTTGAAGAGTTTCCTTCGTAGAGTGAAGAATTCGGGCTCACTCGTGGGATTAGAGATTTGAAAGGAGAAAGATCGTAATAAATTTTTAATTGGATCGGCTCCTCGATTGTATTATTATTCCCTGACGCGGACACTTTTACTCGCCAAGTTGGCGAGGAAAGGTCGGAGTGGTTTTAATTGGCTTGGCTTCTTTCGATTCTTGCGAATGTGGATAATGGTGTAATTCATTTTCGTTGAAAAAAGAAAAAAGAACTACAACTCGACACGTTGAAGTATGAATATTTCATTACGTTACGAAGGTTAATTAGAAGAACTTTTTTTAGCTTGCGAGATCAACACGTTGAAGTATGAAATTTCTTGTGCTAGTGAAATATAAAATATAAAAATTGCGAGGAGGAAGGTCCAAAAGAGAAAGTAAGAATTACTTCATTTGAAATTATAATTAACTAATAAATGTGTTATATTGTACGTTATTTAACAGGTAAATTACGTATAAATGTGTGAATCTTGATCGAAAGCGAGACGAAGATTAATGTCTGACGGCTGTTAGAGATTGATTTGCACGATTCTCTTATCTACAATCGTGAAGTTTTCATATCGTACATAACGAACGTGTAATTCGATAATTAAAATTATATTTGATTTAATAGAGTAAAGGAACCTATATTGAATTGCATAATTTGACAAACGTAGGTATCATCTATTGAATTCAGGCTTCATAAATGAAATGCATTTTGAAGTGCATCATTCCTCTTTCTTTTCTTTTTGTCCAACTTCACGCTGACTCGTGCAAATCACTTGTAGTAAAATCACAGATTTTGATTTTCAAGAGCTAAAAGCTAAATAATAATCTTTACTTAAGTAAAGAGCTAAATTGCTTCCTAATTTATATTCTTTTCTTTTTTTTTTTAAAAAACTGACGAAACAAAGTGTAATCCATATATCTAAGATAGTATTATCTTGAAACGAATATTGAAGGCAAATTAGCATTGTATCATGAATTTAAAAGTCAAATATCATTATACAATATTGCAGAAGATGATGAACCGTGGATAATAAAATAAAATTAGACTTTTCAGATGAAATTGTAATTTGACCTCTTAGATTTTATTGAAGAACTTGTTAAATTAATATTTAAATTTATCGTATTAAAATACGTATTCGAATTTTATAAAATTATACAGTAAATTAAATAATTTTATATATATATATAAATTAAATAACATTATTATATATATAATTATTTAATTTAATGTATAATTTTATAAAATTATATGTATAAACGATGCAAAACTGATGTACTTAGAAATCTATCTGAAATCGTTGATATGTTCAAAAAGATTCGAAATGAAAAGCAGATACAAATAAAGTATTTTCAGCTATTTTTATATACCAGCCCAACAATCTATCCATGAAAGAACAGTTTATGAGGAACTTGTAAAAACCTATCTGGAATACCAGGAATACAATCGAGTTTCGCTAAAGTTATATTACTTGTCGTCGGGATACGTTGCTTCCGTTTTAAAACGTTTCAGTCTGTCTCGCGAAAGAAACCACCGTTTTCCCGTAATTACCTTTGCTACGTCCACTACCGACCACTTTCAATTAGACAGATTGAGTTAATTGCTTTCAAAAACACTGCTATTAAGTTTCAATCACTGTTGAGATTCTATCGCGTTGAACATCCATCCCGATCAGCCTTCGCTTCTTTCTGTAATTCTGTACTACACGCTCGTGAATCCTCTGCTGACTGGCGATATAAATAAAGCGATTTAAAGTAGAGTAGCACAGTGACTTTTTGACTTTTGACGGCCGTTATATCACGAATTGGGTTAATTGCACCTTTCCTCATTCTTGTAGAGAATGTTCTTCTGTCAGAGAGGTATATATTTTCTTGGATGAAATACTGTTGTGTCTGATTATCTTAGAATAGGAAATCTTTCTTAGTTGAAATGTCCTGTCGTGTCATTTCGATTCTCTTCGTTCGATTGATTATATATTTATTCGCGGCAACTTTATTCGAAAGAAAAAAGATTCGAGGAACTTGAAATATTTCGACACACACGTGTTACGCGTGCGTTATTTACATATTCAAGAAATGCTAAACAGGAGATTTTATCTGGATTTTATTATCCTGTTCTACACGTAAATTATAACTTCCGAGATTGATCGTGCGATGTATTAAAGATTTACATGTCATCGAGTGTTGATAAACTCATTATTATTGACAATTATGCTCAGAATATCAATGTGATTTACATTCATTGAAAATCGAGAGTTAGTCGAAATATCGATAAACTCGATTAAAAAAAATTGTCCAAAAATTGACAAACCGAGGAGAAGAGAAACGAATTCTCTGAAACTTTTGAAATTGTGTTAAAATCCTGACACTCGAGGAAAGTAAATTATTTCACAAATTGGTAAGAAAAGGCAAAGAACATAGTCGTGAGAGAAGTCTGTTCCAAAAGAAAATTCTTCCAAACAGGTGGACACGAGTAGTGCTCGAATTGAATTGTCCCAAAAAGAAAGGAAGAGAATCGTCGTAAAAACGAAACGTTACTGTCATAGAAAATTGTACTCTCAAAATCCCACGCACGTGGCTACTCCATTAAAGTACCATAAAATGCCTGATCGAAGAAAGAATCGAAGTGAAACTAACGGGACGCGTATTTTTACGAATGTATTCTCGTGTCTTCTTTTCTCGTCGTCGAGGTAAACGACCCACGATCGAAGGAGAAGAAAATCACACACAACGGTTTCTTATTAACCTAGCTAGTTTACGAGAATCGAAAGTCGTGCATGGCGTATCGGTATCACTGATGGTTCTCCAAAGGCGGCCCGATGTTGCGACAGGGGCCATTATTACCATGAACTCTCACTGACGACTCGGCGAACGTGAGACGACCGCGCCAGCGTGTCTGCACTTTCGATCGCGATTCCCTCTAACGACATTGACCGTTTCGCGTGTCTTCCACCGGATACGATTTTCCAAGTTGTCACGATAATTTGCTGGCTAAGTGGTTTTACGTTAAATCATTAAACGTCTTCCGGCATGTTTCCCTCGAAACGGAAATGGAAAGGAGAATCGCTTCGTATCGATTATTTCAGCAATTGCTATTGTATGCAATTACAATCAAAGCTCGTTCAAAGCTCTTGGAACACTTTTAATTTCTTTCTTTCTTTCATATTTGTTTAATACGTAGGTTAGGTTACGATGCGATTTTTAAATTGCGTAGTTCACTATGAAAATTAATTTACTACGAATATTGCAGTTACATATACGGATATGTATATATGTCAATGTGAATTATTGTATTACAGAAATTATATTATATATTTATAATTATATATATTCTTGTATTGTATAAAATATTATTTAATTGTTCGAATTCTGAAGCAAATATATTATTTGTTGTAAGATTTTTGAGCGAGAGTGTACATTTATATTTGAGAAAGGAATTCTACGAGGAGAGATTTTTACAAGAAAAAAAGCAACTCGATTCAATGATAACTTTTGATGACACACTAGGATAGCAAAATGAATTTATTAGAAAAAAAGAACGAAGGAATTTTAAACAATATAGCAATACTATATACATATCACAGATACAATAGTAAAGATTTATTTTTCAAAATATTTTCTTGTCGTAATAAATTAATCATTTCTTTTTTTTTTTTTAGCTGATATAGCTGCAATACTTTTAGTCAAAAAATCACGCTTTTTTATTAATTTCGAGCTATCATTATCATTATAACGGTGTTATTAAAATACCATAGTATTACAATACAATTATCAGTGCCATTAATAACAGTTGTTTCGGGAGAAAAAAGTTACAAGGAACATCTGCTTAGTGTATAGTTCGACCTTTTGTAGAATTTAGCTTCTACGTAGAAAGCAGAAGGCCTTTTTACTACCTATCAATCTTTTGATTGCGTGTCTTCGATTCAATCTTCGATTGCTAGTCGTCAATAACGTCATGTAGTATAATATTTGAGCACCTTGCGATGACTAATATTTTATTCTGCACGCCGTGAAGCTCGTTTAGATATATTTTTCATTTTCATTTTATCAGCGTCAATTCATAGTTAACTGAAGATTCAAGAAACTTCCGAAGCTTCTCCTTTTTATTAATTATGGGATTTAAGCTTATGGAACAGTATTGAATAATTGAAAAATTAAAATTACAAGTCATTTTTATTTGAAAAGTTAAATCTAGCTTATTTATACTCTTTGAATGCTCGGTAAAATTATCAGAAGTCTAGAAGTTTAATAGTCTAGAAGTTTTAGGATAAAATTGAAATTTGATGGGCCGTGGATATGATTAGAAATAGAACTTTCAAAATCTAATCTAAAATTTAAAAATATATAATATTTAATACTAAATATTAAAGAATATTGAAAGATTTTTTCCTATCGGTTGGCAGCCTCCCCTACAAGTCTTGGACTTCTCGCTTTTATGGTTTCAAATAAATTTCAAAAATTTCAAGCGAGTTTCAAATCAATT
>NIPQ01092835.1:10600-34053 GCA_002806875.1 Lepidotrigona ventralis hoosana
CCAAAAAAAAAAAAAAAAAAAAAAAAGAAACTCTTGTTTTGTCAAATTGCATAAAGTTTGTATGACTGATAGGTCTAAGAGAGCTCGAGAATGATTTATGTGGCACATTATGCGTGTGGTTACGTCGTGTTGTAAGCTGTTAAGGCAGTCAAAGTATACCTACGTACTACTTGGCCAAACAAAAGTGAAGACGATCATGTACGGCGACTCATAGCAATATTTGAATAAAAGTTATTTACATAAGTAACTGTACATACACGGAGATTATTACACAAGACATTTATTGCGTATGTAAAAAAATTGGTGTATGTACTAGCCATCGCTTAGAAGCTACCAGCAGTGAAATTTCTCTTCTACATTTCTTTCTTTTGTCGTAGAAAGTCAAGGCAAAGTGAAAGAATTTAACATTGGGTAAACAAAAAGTATAATACATTTTCTGATATTCATGACTAACTTTTATTTATTTCTCCGTAATTGTACACTGCCGAAGCAGAAATTTGGAGCATCCTTTCAATGAAGTAAATTTTATTATATATTTTAGAAATTTGTAGAAATAAAATATACTTTAGAATGACGAATGAAATATTCATTTAGAAATCTAATATGATTTTAGTTTAATAGTTTAATAGTCGAAGTAGCGTTTCACTTATACCAAATTGACAAGTAGAAATGAATTTCTTTTTTACAATATTAAATATAATGCCACGATATAATGAGAATTACGAATAAAATTTATTTACATAAAACTTTGAATATCATTTCAGCCTAATAGTTTAATAGCCGAAGTAGCGTTTAGAATTGACAAATAGAAATGAATTAAATATATAATGCCTCAATTTAAATTAATCTGATCAGTCATTCGACATCGTCATTTTATGATAGGGGAATTATTATTATTATTTTCTTTTTTTTTTTTATTGAAAAAGAAGGATTATAGAAGATATAGTTAGTGAAGATGAGGATTTTGATTCAGTACACTGAATTTTAATTTTTGAAAGTATCGTTCGTTTAGTTTCGTAATTTCTCGGTCAAAAGATCGATTAATCGTTAATTACTTGACACCATCGTTTGATGACAGGAGAATTTAAAAAAATTTACCAAGATTGCTTTAATCTTAATCTAAATCTCGCTCAGTACCACTAAAGAAATTTAGCAATTCGAAAATTGTACCACTTTGAACAGTAACAAACAATTCGTATGTATCTTCATCCATGGAAATCTACCACGTTCTCGAAGAATGTTCGAATATCAAAGTCTAATATCCAAATCAGGTAATTCGTAACCTCGCAAGGTAACGTTATGCAAATTCTAACGTCGTTTGTTTTTATGGAAAACCGGGTTCGAACTCGTACACGATACGTACGTAAGAAATCTTTTTACCAGAATTTCCGGTTCTCGCGGTCGCGTATTTTGCCCGATCGAGGGTCCGCGAGGGATTATGAAATTGCACGACGCATGCTGTTACGCGACTTTTGTGTCAACGTCCCGAACCGGTTGAAAAATGCGTCATCTTCGACGATTCTCAAGGAGGCGTGGAACGCGTGTCGATCGAGGAATACAAACAACCGACGTGTTTAATTCCTGACGATTACTTCCTGCGCGAGAGAAAAACCTCGCGAAATGGCAAGATGGGTAAATGATTCTTGGCATTGATTATGGCCATCGCGATAGCGCGTAATTGGTCGTAATTAAGCCAAGTTTACAGCTCGGTTTAACGCCGATATGATTCTATTTGTCGCAAGGTTTACTCTAGTTGGAGATTTTAATAAAGCTGGTTTAATCAGTTTTAATGGATATGCTGAGTAACCTGATTTCTGCCTGAACGATCTTTTCACTCCATTGTGTTATAAAGTTTTTCAATTTTCTTAATGTTTCTGATGGAAATTTTCTTTCATTAATTTTTTTAATCGCTCATTGTTGACGAATGATGAATGATGACATAAAATTTCTTTTTTATATTTCCTTGTCTTTCTTGCGATTACAATGTCGCTTTGGAAACCATGCAACTTCTGTTTGAAACATTTCTTCGTACAGCAAATTAATTATTTATTTCAATACGTGTGATGCTATTCTTTTTTGCATTTTTTTTTTTTCGAGGATTAAATAAAATTACGAATGGTGATTTTAATCCATAATGTCTGCTCTGCATTAACAAACGCGAAGTTATATTTATTAATACAAAATTCTTTTCTATACTCTGTTATTTCATTATAATCAGTTAGAATTGCGTATTTAAATCGGGAGTTATAGTTCGATAGAAAAATCAGAAAATGAACAAAGATAAATTTGACAAGCAAACTACGAAATTTTTCCCATCTATAAGAAACATTCAAACATACAGAGATACAGCAAGTTTATTATGCAAAAATATATAAAATACCACAAAGGCTGTAGTAAATAAACTCTCGATATCACGACTTACTGATCACAAGTTAATTACATAAAGATTCCAAAATTACCCACAGTGACGTACCAAGAACGCTTTAAATTTTTAAATAACAACCTCAACGACAGATAGATTAATTTTAGATCCGACGGTATTGAATCTGATCGATGACAAATCTCATCGCGATGGACTTTCCACCGCGCGACGGAAAGGTGGGAAAATACTCTGTGAAACCCGAGGAACAGAGCCTGTTTTCCCAAAGTGACGTGACGGTGTCACGAGCCGTCTGTCATGTGGGTTGTCGTCGCCGCGCCGGAGGAAACAGGGCATGGCAAGCAAAGTCATCTGTCCCGTAATTGATCATTCTGTTCGCGGAGATGCTTCACGTGCGACCTGGTTTCAACAGATCCCTCGCCGACCGTGAAAGGACGACCGTCACCGGCCAGATACAAAATTACTCTCTGATGTTGCCACTGGCTGCTGGCAACCAGAGCTCTCGGACAGTTTGCTCGGTCTGTGACTTCGTGGAACGTTGCCCTAATCACGATTCTGGCAAACTAAGGAACCCGCTGCAATTTCTCTCGGCAATGGATCAAATTGTCAAGTGGTCTACGCCGCCACGTGGCATAGAAAATTTCGGAAAATTATTGGAATTTTCAATCATTCATTTTGAAAGCACAAAAAGTATTTGATGATATATATATAGGTTTAGTTATATTTCTGTATGTATACTGTAAACAATAGAATTAAATTTATTTTGAATAATATTGATTACATTGATTAGAAATTGAAATATTTTTGGAGATGATATTTACATTCGTTACATTCGTTGAAAAGGTTTATTAAAATTACAAATTTCCAATTACTCAAAGAAACATGATTATTTAGGTATCAAAATAACATTAAACATGTTACGCACGTTTATATTATATTATATGTTTATAATTATAAGTTTATACATATTACAACTAATATCAAACAGATTAGAATCAAGAAACATTTTAAGTATTTCAAATTCTCGAAATTCCATGAGATTGCGAAAGACAGACGCAGAATAGTGAAAAAACTTGAATTTGATAATAAAAAATCCACAGTGATGCAATAACTGATGCGATAACATTGATAAATTAAAGTAACTGCAAATGTGATCCCTGTCGATCCCTGACGGATTAATTATCAACGTTTCGATCTAGTCGATTAATATTCCATTATTGTTAATCAAGTAGTGCCAGCTGATAATTTTCTCTGCTGTCTCTTCAGAGCAACTGTTAATAACTTTATTCATCATTCTCTTTTCCAGGACCATCGAGCTGATCGCACTAATCGCCATCTCCAGCACGCTTTTCCTCTTCCTGCACACGCGGGAGTTGCACTCGCGTCTGCGAAAAATGGAGGTTCGCCTCCAACCCGGGGAAGACGAGATGCTGTCAGCGAATCAGCTCTCATCCGGTGAGTTTTTCATATTGCCACATCTCCTTGAACTTTCTCGCGATCGCGCCGATCGCGAGATGCACGCGGCGCGTTTTCTGCACGAACGGCCAGTTGAAAACTTGATATGTGACTCTCGAAAGATAACCACGGTATCCAATGGGTGGTACAGATCATGCGATATTTTACCCGAACATGGGCAAACGACTCGGATCAATTAGAAAGTTACTGGATAAAAGAAGGGGGGAAAAAAGGAAAAGGAAATACGGTTGCATCGTGATTATTTGCATCCCGGAGCATCGGTTTTCTCACGGAACAGGCTCATAATAACTTAGGCTCATCGAGTGAACTACACCCGGTTAACGTATTTCTCGTTAATCGTTCTCGAGGAAATTGAAATTGGCGATCGTGAAAATTACCCTGCCGAGTGTATAAAATTTACAGGTCAAAGTTTCACTTTCTCTGCTTTTCTCTTTTTTCTATTTCTTTTTTTTCTCGCTTTTAATTACGCGAAAGTTTGCTCACGTTTTTGTAATTACACAAAAGTTGGGGAGGGAAATCTCTGTTTCAATTTTTTTTTTTGACATTTGGTATTGGAACGAGTAGGAAGAACATGATTCACTTATGTTCGCCTATTAGACTTGCCGATAGTTGTGTCTTGAAATGATTTATAAAATCAAATGCGAACATTTGAATATGTCCAAAGGGATGAGAGTAGTATTATAATCGAACGATAAAAAGACCGTTTCGACAGTCTAGAATAATTATCAAGTTTTTAAATTGTTAAATTGTTTTTGGTTTGTCTTTACTCTCTCGTAATGATAGAAAAATTGGCTAGCAAAGATATTTGATTAAATTTCAAAAGTACAGAACATCTTTAAAACGAAGAATTTTCGCAATTGAAACTAACTAAAATCATCGAAATCGATATTTATCACGAAAATCACAATATTCAAATATTTTCACCGATCGTTACACAGGATGGGCTAAAAATCACTTTCTATTAATTTCAAAAAATTCTTGTTTCACAGATTAAAATCCCCTTAACACTTATTAACGAGTAAATTTAATTTAAAATTGATAAAATTAGTTTTTTCCTTATATTTTCATGTTTTATTGAAACAGAAACTTTTGGTCCATGTAATCAACTAAATAGACTAACTAGTTGATTGTCAAGTATTAAACATAAAAATCAGCGAGCAAAGCTGCGAAGTAAAAAATGAGCACGCGCTGAAAAAGCGGCTGCCTTAATCACCTGAGAGAATTCCTTGCCTAAGTGACTTCCAAGCGCGCGCAAAAGATTACGCTACAATGTTTCAAACGTGTACTTACCCATCACCGACACGTACGGAGTTAATTGTGATTTTTAGAAACCTGAAGTCGCCCATGTACTCTTGCATACTCACGTGTTCGTATAGCCTCGCACTTTCAGCTATTCATCGTGTAATTAAAAAAAGAGAGAATTCAAGCATAATCGCGTAAATTCCTAAATTGACTGGCTAGAATGTGGAAACACAATGCGGACGGGATGAAGCAGCATCGTGTGTATGCGTTATGTCCTCTGGATGCGAGTATTCTTCGAGGAGGGGAGGCTAGACTTCCCGGTTGAAGAAGGTCAAGGTGTGAGAGCGAACGTACAAAAGAGTCGACAGCCGAGGGAGAGGATGGTGGCGCGCGTATCGTTAGATCGTTATCGTTTCGAGCTGGTAGGATTTCGCGTTCGCGGGGATACGTAACGGTATCGGGGTATCCTCGTTTGCTGGTAACACGCTAATTAGCCGCTCCGGATCCTCCGGCGTCGTCGCCGCGGCGTTCTGATTCTCTCCTTCAGTGCTGTTCCCAATTTGTTGCGCCGCCGTTTTACCATACGATCGATTAATCGTCGCCTGCTTCCTTAGCGATTGCTAACCATCGTCCAACCAGGCTCGTTGAGCGTGCTCGTTAACGCGCCAGAAGAAGATGGTCGAAATGACCAGAAATTTTTGTAATTTTTCTGATATTTGATATTTCGGAGATGTAAAACGATGTATTTTTTAGAGATTCTTTTTTTCATATGTAAGACGTGCTCCGTTGTATTATAGAATTTCTCTATTTTTTTTCTTTTTATTTTATTTTAATCTCCCTGATGGAAATTTTATGCTTCGATCGTCGGTGGTTTTAGTGTTGAATGTTTCTTCCATGTCTTGACTGGATCTTTTTGAAACGTGCATTAACGAATCAAAAATTCGTGTTCTTAATATGCGTTTATTAAATATTGCGTGTTTATTTCATCTACTGTATTGAAAAACAGTTTTGGTGTATAAAAAATGATATGTCGGAGATATAAAACGATGTATTTTTTAGAGATTTTTTAAACGATTCTTTTTTTCATACGTAAGACTATTGCGTGTTTATTTCATCTACTGTATTGAAAAACAGTTTTGGTGTATAAAAAATGATATGTCGGAGATATAAAACGATGTATTTTTTAGAGATTTTTTAAACGATTCTTTTTTTCATACGTAAGACATGCTCCGTTGTATTACAAAATTTCTCTACTTTTTTTGTTTTTATTTTATTTTAATCTCCCTGATGGAAATTTTATGCTTCGATCGTCGGTGGTTTTAGTGTTGAATGTTTCTTCCATGTCTTGACTAAATCTTTTTGAAACGTGCATTAACGAATCAAAAATTCGTGTTCTTAATATGCGTTTATTAAATATTGCGTATTTATTTCATCTACTGTATTGAAAAACCGTTTGGTGTACAAAAAAGTTGACAAATTTGAGGTGATTTTCTTAGGGATATATGTGTCAGAAGAAAGTTGAAGAATCATTACTAATTTTTGTACTGCAAGTATTACTTACTATTAGAGTAATTTGTTGATTTATTTAAGGAGGATGGTTAAAGAAATATTAGTAATTTTTGCACCGTAAGTATTGTTCAACACCTTTTTGCGACGTTTGATGACGGAACTTAGGTTAGATTAGTGCACCCTCCATTTTGATTTCTCTGTTACGAACCTTAAATTCTAATCGTTTTAGTACTAGAATTACATTTTAAGAGAAATTAATTTCANTTTTTTTTTCTCTCTCTCTCTATATCTCTGTTCTTTCGTGCCTTTGTGCTCTTCATGACTTTCGCGAGCCATAATTATTAAACTATCGTTCGTGAGTTATCCAATAAAGTTTTCATCAATTTTTTTTCTATTCAGAAGAATTTTAACTTTCGCGCGTATTTTTAATATTCGCTATTCGATTGGTTTTCGACGTCTCTCATTTCCTTTAATGTAATTTCATTTCGTTTTTAATTTTGCGTCCAACAATGACAGCAGATTGTGACGTGCGTGTTAGACGGAACATTGAACGTGCAATTTAACGTGTTTCATTTTGATTAAAATGAATCATCCGTTTTTACTTTATAATAAAAATTATCCCTCTTAAATTAGCCTTTTTATAGAGAATTGAAAGAGATTGCATCAATTAAGAGAACAGAGGAATATCTTGGAAACTTTGATAAATTAATACATAACGCCATAAAAGTTTATTATACGATAATAATCAAACAAGTTAGTATGGAAATCGATGTAAATTGAAAGAGATTGCATCAATTAAGAGAACAGAGGAATATCTTGGAAACTTTGATAAATTAATACATAACGCCATAAAAGTTTATTATACGATAATAATCAAACAAGTTAGTATGGAAATCGATGTAAAACGGTGCTAGTATTAATTTAGATATTTATCTTCGTCACGTGAAGCATTGTTCGTCATTAAAATGTTATCAAAAATCTACGATAAGGTTTGAAAGAAATAAGGGTTCTCCTCGCTATTATTTGTAAGCAGACATAATAGTATTAATTTAGATATTTATCTTCGTCACGTGAAGCATTGTTCGTCATTAAAATGTTATCAAAAATCTACGATAAGGTTTGAAAGAAATAAGGGTTCTCCTCGCTATTATTTGTAAGCAGACATAATTCTTAACGTGTCTACAAGGAACGCGAGACGTGACTTCCTCGTAGCCAAGTTCAATATCTGAGGGATAGTTTATGGTGTCCTTTTCGTCGAGGAATGCTCGTAAATATGTCCGAACTGTGGAAAGTATCGTGATGTTGGGGTAATTATCACTTTAATATCTCACAGTAGGAATATATCTATTATTATATTATTATTTATTATATTATCTATTATTATATATTTATTATTATCTATTACATATTATATTATATATTTATTATTTATTATATATTATTATATATTTATTATTTATTATTTATTATGCAGTTATACATATTGATATTCGGACGTTAAATATTTAAACTGTTGCAATCTCGTAGAACAAAGTCGTGCAATAAATCTTGGCCCGTTTTAAAATTTTCAAAGTCCATTTTATTCTAAGATGCAGTGAATGTAAAAATGAAAATACTATAAATTGTCATAATATGTAAAAACGTTGAAAATTTTTTTTTTATGACTGAATCTACAGCGAATCTGAAGATTGAAGTTTCCTTTTCACAATGATCCTCTTAAACTTGACTTANTTGAAGTTTCCTTTTCACAATGATCCTCTTAAACTTGACTTTTTGACTACGATTATTCTTCACGATTTTATGGAATTTTTAACGTCAGCCGAAAACGAACATAACGACGAAAATTTTACGATTTCCTGTGTGAATTTTCGTCGTCTAAACTTAATATTCAAAGTTCAAAAAATCGTACATCTAGTTTTAGGAAGTCATTGTAAAGAGAAAGCTTCAATTTTCAAATCCATTATAGATTCAACTGTAAAAAGATTTTTCTTTTACATACTACACACAATTTATAATATTTTTTTAAGAAAAAAAGTGTCTTTACTTTTCTACTTGCTACGTAATGTAAAAACATCTTAGAATGAAACGGACCTAGGTTTATTACTGTGCGATTTTCTTCGACGAGATTATAACAGTGTAAATATTTAGTGTCCGCATATCACTGTGATTTTTATCACAATTTTCTTTTTTTCTTTTTTTTTTAATACGAGTCTGCATATCACAGTCTAAACATTGTACATCAAAACTCAAGAATCTCTTATTTGCGGTATCGTTTGGTAAAAATTCTAAACAATTTCTAAACGATTCGTAGGCTACAGATTAGAGAATAAAGAGAAACTCAACATCTTTAAACATCAAAGAGAAATAAAAAGTTGCGAAGTATCAAAATTGTAATCCTTTGATTATATGTAATTGAGGAGTTTCTCTTTCTTCTGCTACCTTCAATTGCAATTGAAATTTAAAAATGCAAAGCTGCAATTGATCTCTGGGCATGATTAAAGAGTTTCGTTTGTCTGCTACTCTTAGTTGCTCGATATAAGATGTATAATTATCAGTAAAACAATGTTGGTCGATATTTGTTGAATGAGAGAAAACGAAATTATCCTCTTTCTCTCAATTGTTGCTCAAGTAGAACATTAATATTTGATAGTTCGTTCGTTATTTTGTTGTTTTACTTGTGGTTTTACTTTCTAACGAACGAGGGGAGCATGAATCCTCCTCAAATTAAGCGTGACAAATTATACTTGACAATGTATAAAGTTAAATGACCGTGGAATGTTTGGTATTTGAAAAAAAAAAATAATAGAGGGCCATTGTGTTTTGAAAAAAAGATAAAATTTGAAATGGATAAATCACAGTATGATCTTTAACATCCAAATTATTCTGAAGACACTTGAATAGTAGAATTTTGTAGTAATCATAATCTTTATCTTATATTTCAAGACAAAATAATATTTGTTAAAAGTGAAAGATATTTACGATAATAAGTACAAATAAAATGTCATTCGAATTGTTTATTTATTATTGAAAGAAGTATCTTTTTCACTGTAAAGCGTCGCTTTAGGATAATTATTCCTGTTTCTACTTTCCATTCCTTTTTGAGATGAAAGTTATAATTACACGTTGTATCACGTTTCTCGGATGTTAAGCGATAATTAGTCATGGCTTGTGGCATGGAACTGTAATAATGATTCTTTTAACGGTAGATCCACGTGAAAATTACGCAGAATTTAATATGGTAGATTGAATTAGAAAATCTACCATAAGGGGGATTCTTTGACTCAACAATGTCAAAAAAATTCATTGGAAATGTTTCAGAAATTTTGAAAGTTTCTCGTCACCTTATTAGATGTTAATTCACGGTGTTTGATCACTCTTCGTTAATTAAAAATGATTAAGTTATTGCGTTACTAATAAATTATTATTATTATTAAAATACATTATGGGTTACAACCCATTGAATTTGTGCTAGCATGTTTAAAAGTCAAACAATAAAGTGTCCCACTTTTTTGTAAATTAATATTTTTACAAATTAAATGATAAAATTACTAACTTCATATTAAAAATGATTAACTGTAGAATTAATGATATTATAAGTTTGAAAAAAAGAAAAGAAAAAAGTAAACGTTTGATATTGTTCTTGGTATTTTTCGTTTTCTTAATCAACATCTTCTCGGAGGAAAATTAACATGCAATATTAAAAATTGGCTTCGAAAATCAGTGTGATATTAGTTTGCATTAATAAATTAATATTTCGAATTCTATTTGTGCATTGCACAACAAATAATAAATTTCAATGAAAATACTGAATCGTACAAATGTAATAAAAATAGAATGAAATGTAATGATATATTAAATAATACAATAATAATATAAAATACAAAAATATGTATAATAATATATATATATAAGTGAAATAAATGAAATAAATAATAAATAATATAATATAAATAATACAAAAATACAACAATAATGTAATAAATACAAATATAAAAATCTTTGAATGACGCATGAAGTATTCCACCTCGTGCTCATTTTCTCGGCTCTTTTGAGATTCCTCGTCATCTGGAGCGAGCCGCGATATTACCAAACGTCGCTGATAAAAATTGCCACGGCGATCATTTAGGAGCGAAGGGAACAAGAAGACAAAGAACTCTGGCTCGCGTACCGCCTGGGAATCTCATTGTTCCGTTTTTACGGAGCAGCCTCCGTGTATATCATGCTCGTGGAAGCGGACAATCGCGGCTTTGCAATTCCAAAAGTGTTTCAGCTCGGGCACATTTCACCGAGGACGAATCAAGATCACGGATGACGGGCCGCAACAGAGCCAACCGTCTGACAAACGACACAGCCTCGCGGAAATGATCATGCGCCGATTGCTTAGCAATTCCAAGTACTTTCTATTGTGCGTTATCGTCGGCCCAGTTCATAGCTACGCCGTGTGGGAAGCTTTTCACGGCCACGACCGAGATCGTGGCTCGATCGTACGCGATGATTCTGTGCGCCGGTGTCGTACAATTTATGGCCGTATTCTATGCGTTGGTTCTCCTTTTTTTTTTTTTTTTTTTTTTTTTTTTTTTTAAAATAANTTTACATTTTTCTCGTCTTGTTTTCGAAATCGAATCGATGCTGAATATGTTGGTCTGAAGATTGGATAGTGATAAACACGAATGATATTGGGAACAGAGTTCTTTCCTTCTTTGTTACTCTCGCGAGTAAATATTGATAAATAAAATATAAATATAATTATTTTTAAAGTAAAATATAATATAAATATAATTATTTTTAAAAATTAAAATATAATATAAATATAATTATTTTTAAAGTAAAATATAATATAAATATAATTATTTTTAAAGTAAAATATAATATAAATATAATTATTTTTAAAGTAAAATATATGATAATAATAGATAGTTTCGTCATAAAGAAAATATACAGAATTTTTAGATATGAGTAATTATTTTTGATTATACATAATTATTTTTAAAGTAAAATATTGCAAAGTTGATTTGGAGCAGTGGTTCCCAACCTTTTTTTTTTTTGGCCATATCAAAATGGCCACCTAGACATTCTTAAAATCCTGATGCTCCACCGCCGTGGCACGTAATTCTTATTATTCAAAAAGTGAATTTTCGACCTTGACGTGGGGTCAGGTTTAAAAGGCCATTAATTTTAAGGTCTGAACAAGCTTCCAAAGAACATGACATGAAGGAAAAAGATTGGAAAGTTAAATTTTCATTTAGAGAAACGCAAAAAATTCACTGTTGATAACTCATTCTGGAATCGCCCTCCCTGTGAAGCATGGGAATCATAGATTTAGAGGTTAATGTATATCATAAACTAATATGTTTAATTACTTTTTGACGTCAAATTACATTGCAATACATTTTGAAGTATAAAATTGCCACGCACAAAAAAAAAGAAAATTAATTAAGAATCGAGCAGCAGAAACACATCTGCTTAAATACAGCAAAAAATACACTGTTGATTGCTGGAAGTAAATTGTGATGAAAAACTAACATTGTGATTTATATTGAATATTCGAAAATTCAGAAATCTTATATTTGTCAGGAATTCTTTCGTAAATTACTGTACATATTATCGTGTGAACGTTTTTGTAAAAGTGTTAAGATATCCTTTTACTAGCTTTAGTAAAAAGTTTTCACTCGAACGCATTCGAAAGTATTTGAAAACATTAACACTTTTTAGATACATAAAATATTGTTGTGTTTGTTTGAAATAGAAAACTAGAGTCTATCAAATTCAATTTAATTTTCTTACGCGAAAGATTTTTAAATTGATTGAAAAAGTGTTGAAAACTTTTTGCCAGGAGTAGTAGTACACTCTCGGCAGTACATTACCTCTAAATCGTTTTCTTCGTAATATTACAGTAGTCGATGATTCGAGGAAAAAATAAATGAAGAAATAAACAGGAAGAGCAAATCAATTAGCAATAATGTGTAAAATACACACGCGAGATAAATAGCAAACACTTTATTTTACCTTTTTTTAAAGTAAAATAACTTCTGACAGTAATGTTTGTTCGTGGTACAGGAAATACATACAGAGTGCTCAGATATGAATAACATTTTTAATTATTATTTCTGATTATGGATAATTATTTTTAAAGTAAAATATATGATAATAATAAATAATTTCGTCATAAAGAAAATATACAGAGTTTTTAGATATGAGTAATTATTTTTGATTATAGATAATTATTTTTAAAGTAAAATAATCTGTGATAATAACGTTTCGTTATAGAGGGAATATACAGAGTTTTTAGATATGAAATAACTGTTTATATTTCTCACACTTTGATTTAAAGAAACTGAGAAAGTTCTTAATAGTCGATTACGTTTAATTAATATCTCGAGAACGAATCGTTTAACGATAAATCACTGGCGGCAGAAATTAATAGAATTATTTCATTCCTTCTTATAAAGGAATGATTAAATTTAATAAATCTTCGAGTATACTTGATTTCTTGTTAAAGGACAAGCTTGATAAATTATTAAATTAAATAACATGAACTTCGTACGTAGTTTTATAATTTTCAAAAGATATTTAATCAATGTTCTAAATGTGCATGTAGTTTTGTCATGTATTTGTCGTTTCCCCTTAGTTAATGTATAACAATAAAACACAACTAGGAGCATGTTACAGCACATTGAAAAATGCATTCTCACACAGATATTCCAGAACAGATTCAGTACAACAGGAATTCTTTGATCCCTCCAGAAAGAAAGTAGCTCGAGTATTCATACGTCTGACCATAGTGCAGCTATTCTACTGTGCACAGTAGACACGCTTCACAGCGTAGAAACTCGCCAAACCTTTGAGAATAGAACGAGAAGAAGAGGCTGTCACTCTGCATTTTCTATCACAATGTGTTATGCATTACATTGCAAATTTCCGGAATAAACCTGAATACGTTCCCTAATGACAAAAGATGAATGAATCTTAATATAAAGTGTTACAGCAAAGTGGGATTCCGCGCGCTTTCGGCGAAGAATATGAAACGAGTATCTCCTGAATGCCATTCGAATCACTCGTGCTTCAAATTATCCTCGCACGAAGGCAACTGAATGAGGGGAAGCCTTTTGAAAAGAAGAAAGTACGTTTAAGCACAGAGATAAACGATATTTCACTTTATTTTATTTCACGCAAAGATGTTAACTGTACGTCGAGTTTAACCTGCTTTTTTGTTAATTTTTTATAAATGGAACTTTTATAAAAATAGAGGGCACAGGATGTTAATTTTAAAGGCATTGATGTTTACTCGTTGATAAAATTAATGCAGAATATCGATATTTAGTTTTGAAAAATTGTAGAATATACAACATTGATATTTATTCATCCGTGCAAAATGATGCTCAGAAATACCTGTCCTTTTTTTTCTTTTTAAATAATATACGATATTATTTACTACTTTCCTGAAAATTATTGTTACTTAGTTTCTTAGAAATAACAACAATATCTTAATAATAATCTTAATTTTAATCTTAATAAGCCTACAAACAGGATCGGTTTTCCTTTTACACATCAAGTTGTTAATTAATTATTGTTAATTATAGAAGTTGCAACTCGTGCATGCAAATAAAACCAGTTTTCCTTCTACTCGCTTCTAAGATGTTTCTGAGTCGCAAATTTTAATGATTTTAATTACACGAGATGGTGAACAACAAAAGAGCGTCCGAAAGGGTCGCGTTAAATTAACCGCGCGATATTCTATTAATTAGCATACGCGTGCATCGTTGATTATCAAGTTTGTAATTATCGTTAATATAATAAGATATAAGGCCTGTCGGGAAGCTCTGGTTCTCAGCTTAATTATTGCAAATAATTGATGTGAATTTTATTCCCTCCTGCTTTATTTACTCATTATTTATTTCTCCTTCACTCCTGTTTTTCCTGTACGCTGTAATTCAAAAGATCGATATACAAACATTTTCTGATTTTTCAGGAAAATTAAACGTCTTTCGTAACTGTTTCGTACTTTATATATTTTTTTTATTATCATAATTTTCTATCTTTAATTACATATGTTGTACAACATACTATACAAAGATTATTTGAGATTATATTCGTATTGTTATATTACTTATACGTATTTAAGTAATTTTTTTTACGATGCGTACACAAGAAATTGTAAAAGCATTCTTTTGTTGATAATACAGTTCCAGCATTATTATTCTATTAATCTAACTATATTCTCAAATTATTCCCAATCATTTATTTTCTTCGCAAAAACTCTCTCTCGCGATCTCATTACAGTTCTCAGCGTCAAAACGGAGCTCTTTTACTTTTCCAAACGTAATAATATATCTAATTGTGAGCGTTGGAACGAGGAACGACTAAAAAAAAAAAAAAAGAAAAAGGAAGGCGTGTATATTAATTCTATAATCATCGACTTCATTAACCCCGTGATTATTAACTGTATTTGTTGCAAGCTCTTGATGGCGCCACGAGTACGAATTGGTGGGCAAAATGATCGCGATATTAATGGAAAATAACAAGAACCGATGGTATTCCACTCGTGTAGAATTAATTTCCCTCTAATTAGCAGATGAACAGCCTATTAGCCATCAGCGTGGTTCTGTAAATAAATAAATGTTAATTAATGTAGGAAATCGCATTTCCCTCGGGTTATTCTCCTCGCTGCAGTTGAGCAGCTCTCCCCGCTGCCCTTCTCTGTTTGTTTTATATATCCTGGACTAGAAGTTCGTTCAATTTCATTGCTCGTCCAGGGCCGTGGATCATCCAGAACGATCAACATCACGCGTATAGTTTGCCTCTTCCTTCATTAGATCTTCTGATTCATCTACTGACATTATTCTAGTTCATCTGTCTTGCCTATCGTTTAAACGGTTGTTGTTCTTACTCGACGCGATTGATCATCATTTCTTTTTTTTTTCTTCTCGTTTCTCTTTCTTTCCTTTCGGACTGGTTATCCTGATACTTGCAATGTCGTAGCATTTGTTGATAGTAGTAGTTTTTATTTCGTAGTTTATTTATTTATTCTATGGTTTGTTGTTAATCACTGATAGATGCTGGAAAAAAGAAACACGTGATAAATGATTGAAGAGATAGAAGAAGAAATATGTAATAAATAATTGGTAAGTGGTAGAAAAAAAGAAATATGTGATCCGTATGTATATGGAAGAAATGTAACGAATGAAAATTTGTGAAATTTAAAATTTTTTCCCACATACACGGCAGAGACGCGCGTTTATCCGACACATAATGGATTGTGATTGACAATTTTACAATTTAAATGGAAGCACGTCTGTTTATACGACGTGTGAATTATCGTTTCATTATTGAGAATCGTATATGAGGTTATACTTTCTCTCAGAAAATATCTGTTGATTTTGGCGACGTGAAAAAACTTTGCCAATATTAAGTTGTTCGATACAAAAGGAATCATAATGTGACAGTAATGTTTTTTTCTTTTTTCATAGTTGAAAAGATTTTGGAGATCTGAAGATTCTCTCCACGTTTTTTTGACACTACGACTAAAGTATAATGTTGGTAGCAAGGAAATGAAAGTGCAAGCTGCGAAGAAAAAATTAATAATACAATAAGGAACACAAGCTTCTGTTAATATATATTTTTAATTGAAAATCACTCGAGTATCTAAACATATACCGTTACAAATGTATAAAATTTCCATGGAAATTTCTGGTGCTAAGTAGAATCATACTGATTGGAAAATACTGATCAGACGAAGATAAAAGATGTATTTAAGATAGAGTCCTCTCTCTTTCCATTTCTTACACATTGCACAACACGTATAGCTTAGATTAGGTTTAGATTTAAATACTTCCATATCATTGTAGCGTGATTTTTTGCATTTCACGTATTCTTCATCGATCTGTCTTTCTAATTAATCCACAAACAACTTCTTTTACAGAGATCAATGTAATTCGACATTGATCAGTCGTTCGACATTGATCTCTGTAAAGGAAGTTGTTCGTGGATTAATTAGAAGGACAGACTGCACTCCAAAAGCTAGAGAAACGAGGAAACGTCTGTTGAAGGATCTGTCGATCTAGGAAACGATCAAGGTGATCTAATCGAAACTTAATAATCCCGACGAGGCGAGAGGCCAACTTGTAGGAAGCTGGAAATAAAACCTTGAAGTTACTTCGTGTTAATGGTTCTCTATCTAACAGCTTCCTCGAGAGATGTTTCACTTCTTGAAATGAAAAATACAGTCAAGTTTTTGTGTTTCGTAACTCAATTCGTTCTTTAATAATAATCTTCGATTGTTTGTTCTTTGCGATTTAAAGGAAGGAGTGAGAGAGAAATTAAAGAGTCGTGAAACAAATGAATATAGCGGTATATAGAGGTATTACACATCGCAAATTTATTGCACAATTATAAATTTATATTATAATGGATAAATAGTAACTTTGTAACATGCCTTTTATTGAAAGAGGCTAAAAAAAAGATTGTTATTGTCATATTATGGTCTGCACGAAATAACTTTCGTTAAATGAAATTTTTCCACATCTGGAAAAACGATAACGATATTCAAGCACAAAGTTATTTAGACACTTACTATAGTTCACATATTTTTTTTGTGTATCATGTTCTCTGCAAGATCTACAGTCTACTAATCTCAGAAGCAGAAAATAAGATACTTAAAATTATTTAATCTATTAATCTATTAATCCAAAAATAGAACGGTTAGAATCATTTGATTTATTAATCTCACGAGCAGAAAATAGAAAATACTTAAAAATTATTCGTCCCGTCCATTGAAATCTGTTATCGATGACCTGAGTCTGTCAGAACTCTCATACTTCGCCAAGGAAAAGCGTATCGAATCGAGAACAGATTGCACGGAGGAGCCTACCGATAGAGTTTCCATTCTTCGCCGGAGGAGAAATCTGATAATCGCCATTAATGTGGATCAGATCGTATCGTACACCGATGTACACCGGGAAGCGAGTGGTACACAGTTGCTCAGACGCGGCTGTTATTATGGAAATGAGTTTGATTCACTAATTGAGGAAGAACCTCGATCCGTTGGCGGTATACTCGAACACCGATCGAAGAAATTGTCGGTCGATTAGAATCGTACAGAGAAATTAGAGTTGCGCATGAGCCTCAGTTAACGATTCAATTTATCGTTTTATCGACGGATGTTCCCATTTTGTAAAAGCAATTTCAACTGTAAGAATTGTGATTATTATGAATTCCCCAATTTGTGATTATTACGTGTTCTCTTAATAATCTTTCAATATATTCGTTGATTATTATTAACACTAAACGTACATTTTACATGTATTGTCATTTGACCCCTTATGAATAAACGTTGATTTTTAGAAAAAAGAAATTCTTAATTTATTAAAGGAATTAATTTGCAACATAACTTCTGATTTCTAATAAAATACTCAAACATATATTTTTATTTAAAGTAAATTTTGAAAACGGGTCATTTGATCCCTCATGAATAAACGTTGATTTTTAGAAAAAAGAAATTCTTAATTTATTAAAGGAATTAATTTGCAACACAACTTCTGATTTCTAATAAAATACTCAAACATATATTTTTATTTAATGTAAATTTTGAAAAGGGGTCATTTGACCCCTTATGAATAAATGTTGATTTTTAGAAAAAAGAAATTCTTAATTTATTAAAGGAATTAAGTTGCAACATAACTTCTGGTTTCTAATAAAATACTCAAACATATATTTTTATTTAAAGTAAATTTTGAAAACGGGTCATTTGACCCCTCATGGTACGTTTAGTGTTAAAGAATAATACAATTTTCTATGTATCTTTATTTCACCCGATAAGAGTCTCAAAAAGTTAATCATTATTCTGCTAACATACTATATAATTCAGATACAATCCAGAAGCATGTTTCCCTAAATGTTGCATGTTCTTGTATATTTTCGTTCGCAATTCAGATTGTACATTTATACTGATACATGTTCCTACGTTATTGCATATATAAATATCGCACGTCTTTACGTTTTAATTCAATCGTCAGTTGTATTAAAAAATTAATACACAGTTGAATTAAATAATATAAAGGATTAATACTTGTGTGTATTAAATCTCATATATTTGTACCAACTATCAAAGCTTCATCCAAATACGAAAGATATCCAAAACTTTAAACCAAAAATTCACACTAAAATTCAATTTTATTTTCATGTAAATTCACGATGAAAATGTAAATTCATCGAACTCGAACGTGGAGAAGCATGTTCCTCTGTTTTCCTAAATATTGCACGTTTTAACATTTTCAGGTATTACTTAATTCAACTGTCAATTGCATTATAAAAAAAATTGTGCATTATACCAACTACCAAACAACTTCATCAGAAACAAAAGATATTGAAGATCTTTGAAGCAAAAATTTGCATTGAAATTCATTTTCGTAGAAATTCACGATGATAACGTGGAGAGGCATGTTTTTTGTCTTCCTAAATATTGCACATTTCTGTATATTTTCAAATGTTTATTTAACTCAACTATCAATTGCATCATAAAGATTGTGTTAAATTCTTATATTATACCAAACTACTAAACTTATTACATATTATCCTAAGATTTCGTCAACAAAACGAAGCACTGAAATTACTGCCATTTTTATTTTCATACTCTGCGACCATACGTTCAGAAACCGAACGTCATCGGGAACGTCGCATGTCGCCTGTTAGAGCAATATACCTACACTCCATACGTACACCTACTTAACAGAATTTATTAGCCTTCCTCTCGATGCTCGATAAACGCAGGATTTCCTGGATAAGTTCTCGCCTGGATCGTTTCTCCGCTTGCATATTTCTTCTCCCCCTCGTCACCCCGAACGGGTGTAATCCCGCCGGAGGTCAGAGAAACGTGGCAACGAGGACACCATAAATCGGAAAGGGGGATTGCAACCGAGTGTACACCATGGACGGAAGCGCGAAGATGAAAACGATACGAAACGGTGGTTGTGCTTGGTTGTGGCTCTCCCTGTGGATGAGACGGTAGAAGAGGAGGTGAATCATGGAATTAATGGTCGATCGGCCTGGTTTCACGATATGTTCACGCAAATGGCCGGAAAGAAACCAAACCGGGTCTGGCAAACACACCACCGGCCCTACTTCGCTTCCAATCCGAGCCCTGGAGTGTATTTCGTGCGCGATCCTTTGGATCTTCCTGGCCACGATCTGCCCTCTGGGCTATCACGAGCCCGCGTTTTTTCTCTCTCTTTCTCTCTCTCTCTCTCTCTCTCTTGCCTCTCGTCCAGACCTTTGTCGTTGCCACGTACCGGCGAGAGAATCGTGTTGCCTTTAATAGCTGGAGAGCCGCTTTGACGAAGCTGCCGGCGAGATCTGCTTCCAATTGGCGGCGTTACGCGAACGTTAACCCTTTAAGGCGGGACTTGCTAGAAGCGTCGGGGTACGACTGTTGGAAACACTCTCGATGCGATCTTTATATATATTTTTCTTTTTTTCTTTCGTACCTTTCGTTCGCCGTCCTTGCAATTTTCGTAATTCCTCCCTTTGCTATTCCCTCTGTGATATTGTAACGAAATACCGCGAGTTGTTATCCACGTTATTTTCTTCCACTCCTCGCTGTCTATCTTTCTCAAAATTCTATTAATACTAGATGGAGACGATATCGAGAAATATCTTTACAGGTGGACGATTTTTAACTGGACCAATCTTCAATCTCGAGGCTTTTTTTCGAAATTTCGACTCGAGAGAATCAGAACAATATAACAAAAGAAGATAAAGTAATAAGAATTTCAAGAATTCATTTTTGAATACTACAACTAAGATCAACTCGGCGATCACGTTCATCAATAAATGCGTGGCTCTTATGTCATGATTTTAAATATTTCCATGTTAACACTGTTGTTTCATCACGGTCACCACATTCCTTAACGCATACGATCGTCCTCGTTTCTGCTCGTAGATCATAGCTGTACACTCAGCCTGTTCATTTACCTAAATTCATCGTCCATGAAATATATACGCTCGTTTTTTCTTTCTTTTCCTTCCTCTTCTTTTTTCGAACGACCATCATCAGCGTCGAATATTGTTACATGGATATTACATGCTCGTTGCAGCTCGAGTGGACGCTTCAGAGGGAAAAAAGAGTGATTAAGCGGAGGGATTAATATGACGGGGTGTTGCGTCGATCGTGTGCCGCTATCCGATCCGACGAACGATCCATGTTACGATGCATTAGCGGAATCAGAGTGGAACATAGCCTCAAACGAACCGACGAACCCGTTTTAACATTTGTTTTCGAAACTGTTAGCGAGAAACAAGGTTGATTGCGGATAATTACAAGGCCGAGATTCTCCGCGAAGAAGAAGCTTCGTCGAACGGATGCTGTTGGAATAAGAATCGAGTATGCACGTTGAATAGAATTAACATTCTGAGACGCGGAATTTTAAAATAAAATATGGCTTCGTGATTTCTTTTTCTTTTTTTTTTTTTTTGATTGTAAAATGTGATAAGTTTTATTTTAATATTTTAATTATTTGGAATAGAAGATTTATTTATTTTATTATTTTAATTCTTTGGAATAAAAGATTTTATTGCAAGTTCGAATAGTGGAAAAATGCGACCTTTTTTTATAACATCGTGCCCCAAACAATTGAATTGCGTGTAATATTCGCCTTAGTTAAAATATTTTTGACTTAAAATAATTTAAACGATTTGAAATAACTCGGTTCTGTATTAGGGGAATGCAACAAAGATTAAAAGTGGAAATTAGAAAAATAATATTTGATGATTGCAGCAACTTCTCCACGAATTTTCAAGTAAATTTTTGTTTTTCCCGAGGAACTTGTTTGAATTGTATCATTTTTGATGTACATGTTGAAATATTTGGAACATCCCATGTTTCTTGCTTCTGTTAATGTTGCGTATATTTCTTTTCTTCCTCTGTACCACACACACACACACACACACACACACACAAAATTATAATTTATTATCATATATTAAATATATATATATATATTTTTTTTTTTCGTAACTTATAATTTAACAAAACTTTTTATTGCACGATCAAGTTTTCATTGCACACATCGATTAAAACTACTAGATAAGATATTTTAGATTAAAACTATTTCGAATCTTATGTAAATTAAACATTCAGAATTAAAATTTAGATTAAAATTACTTTGAATCTTATCTAAATTAAACGTTTAAAATCCCCTTCAATAAATACGACAAACTTGTTACAAATCCAACACGTTTATTTTTATGATCACACTATTTTACCATTTTACTCGACACTCTACGCCATTACATAAACCTTTCCACACTTTTGCACATCGAACACGGTAAGCCATACATGTTGTACACTGGCAGTAACAATCTGCAACTCTAATAAATAAAGTAAATGTGATTCAACGAATTTAAACATAAATAACATTTACAATGAGGATAGCCGAAGATGTTCTTCCGTGGAAAGCAACGTCTGTGGAATTGTGACCATTTTCAAGATGCTTGTTCTATGAAATTGCTCCATTGTTTTTTTTTTTTTTTTTTTTAAAAGTTAGGGGGGGGAGTAAAAAGACATNAGGACTTTGGCCCCTTCGTACCTTTTACAGGCCTGACGCCATTATCATGGAATCTTGTAAACGTTCGAACAGTAGTCTTCTCCCTCGAAGAAGTCTTGCTGCATTGTCGCGCTTCTCCGAGTATCGGCGCTACACGTCGTTACGTTTTCGTAACGCGCGTGTCGAGCCACGCGATAATTCACTCGAGTTCGAAAGAAGTGCACCAGTTTGCCGATGCTTCTCGTGCACTCCGGTTTACCGGTCGGTTTGCTTCATTAATCTTTTCGCGGAAAGATCGCGTCCATGATCCGACGAGTTCTGGCGTAATGAACATCTTAATTAAGTCATTTTTGCGGCAAATGAGTTGCGAGAAACTTTCCAGCGATGGTAAAATTTAAGTCCGTTGATAATTTATGGCGTTGAGAATTACGCTGTTTTGCCAGTTTTCTGTACTGATTTATCACTAAATCGCGAATTGTGCGTGAATATACGATTAACTGATTGATTGTAAATTTTCATCACAAGATCGACAAGCTCTGCTAGAAATTTATAAAATCTATTCGTTAGTAACTACGAATCTATGAATGAAGAAATTTCATATGCTTGAATTTATTGAAAATGTATTATCAAATTTATCGATTATTGTAATATACAAAAATTATTTCGTATTATATTATAATACATTTTCATCGCATGACGTCGTCAGTTGCAGTGTCAAATTATTTTCTAGAAAACGTTTTCTTTTTTACGAAGAATTTTAATCACACTTGCCAGCAAAGAAATTTTTTCCACTCGAAATAACTTCGCTCAGAAGTCTTGAAACACTTTCTATTTTCCAATAATCAATACCTTTATCATAGATANTTCTATTTTCCAATAATCAATACCTTTATCATAGATAATAAAATTTAATACTTTATCGTAACAATCATAATATACTTTATAGCACAATTTATAACGCAACTGCGTAACATACACTATATCATAATTGAATTTTTCCAATTTCAAGACAAACCTAAGCACTCTCGAGCAGAGCTGTGTATCTTCAACAGCACGAAGCTCCCCAGTTTATCACGAAGCGCATCAGCTTCGTCTTTGTCTCTCAGGGCAAAGTCAACTTCACCTTTGCCCTTTAACTTCCCACAGCTTCTTCGTCCAGAGATTCTTCGACAATGGAAGACGGATTAACGCGTGTGTCTCATAGACACTCGGACAATAGCGTTTGATACAATTAGTCTAGCCAGAGGAGCTTCTGTTCCAACGAATCGTGTCGTACATCGTCGGATGTACTGGACCTGTGTGTGTGTGTG